>CAUYSK010006166.1:0-10241 GCA_963575035.1 Avahi laniger
TGAAGTTTCCACAAATGAAGCTTCCACATGAATGAGGAGGCCTCCATCTTGAAATAGTAAAATAAAGTTTAACGATCTCAATTTTTCAGAACAAGAAATAATAGGGCTTCCCATTAAAGCACAAGAGAAAGAAGAGACAATTATAGCTATGGGTAGCACACATGCTGAAAGTAGGGGAGCCCGACTACTATGAGGCTCAGGCAAATTCAAGCTCTCTGGGCTTTCCTATGCAAGAAAATAAATAATAAATTTGAAATGAAAAGAATAAACTCAAATGTATTAATACTTATTCTGTAGCTTGATATATTTCATTAAAATTCTTTTAATTCAGAGATTAAGCATTTTTATATAGGTATGGCATGGGAAAATTACTCAGACTGTTCTCTCTTGGATAGGTAGTACACAAAAGGGTACAAAGGTACACTATTACAACTAATAATTCCAACTAATAATTCAATCATGTAGTCAGACATTCCTAAAACTTGACCATGTTAATAAAATTACCACTATTATAGTTTATGGGACAGTGTTTTTCCCAGTTTCTTTAAAATAAACTGTGCAAAAGATTAAGTGATATTCTTACCTTGTCATAACTGTTCACACTTTTATGTCCTAGGAGAAAGTGCTTTTTACTATCTAAGTACAGAATTGAACAAGTGTGAATTTTAATCTGATAACTGTATGTAGTTATCACTGTCACATCTAAATGGATATTAAAACACCTTTCAAGTTATTAACTATTTTCACTGAAAACTGTCTCTGTGTTCTGGTATAGCCTCAGAAGCCATTTCCCCAAGATATTCCAGAATAGCAGTATCTTTTTACTTGGTAATTTTATATACTGATGCTTATAGTTGCAAAAATAGTATTAAGAGGAGAGTAGCCAAATTCTCATCAGAACCCCTATCCATTTGCTTCTGATAAGGATAACACATACACAGGGATACCAAATTCACTTAGGCATATACACAGTGATATAAACAATCATACAGTATTTTAGTTGTAAAAATAAATTACTGGCACTTAAGCAAATTGTATGAAAATAATACTATACATTAAAAGGCATCCTCTTCCTTTCAATTAGCTGAAAAATAAAATATCCATTGCTAAATATATTAAGGAGAGAATTTGGCTTAAAATAGCAGTAGACGCAAATGTATGGTTTTAGGGAGGCTTACAGATTTCAGAAAAGCCCCAGAAATCCTTGGAGTCTAAAGGCAGTCACAATTTCCTGCTTTCTTGTATCAATGAAGCAGAGAGCACAGAGTAAAGAAGATGAGGTACACAACCAAGTGACATAAGTTTTTTACTCCTTAGTTTTCTCACCTAAAAAGTGGGGATAATATGTGTGCCTATATCTCAAAAGGTTATTGTGAGAATTAAAATAAATAATCAACTAAAGAATTTTATATAGTGTCAGGTACTCATTAAGCCATAATACCTACTCCTACTAATACCTACTCCTACTAATATTACTACTTCTAGATCCTTTGACAGTCTACACAGAGAGCTTAAAGGGCCAATTAAAAATTTATCTACCATTCTCCAGAACGGGGGTAGGTAAACTACAGCTTATGGGACAAAATGAGTCCTGCCACCTGTTTTTGTTTGGTGTGCCAACTAAGGATGAATTTTACATTTTTAAATGATTGAAAAAAATCAAAAGAATGACATTTTGTGTCAGATGAAAATCACATGAAATTCAAATTTAATTGTCAATAAAGTTTTACTGGAAAACGGCCACACTCATTCATTTATAAGTTTCTACAGCTGATTTTGCACTACAATGGCAGAACTGAGTGGCTATAACAAAACTCACATGGCCCCCAAAGCCAAAAATATTTATTATCTGTTCCTTTACAGAAGGTTTACCAATCCTGGTTTAGAATCTAGCATATAGCAATTATTTAGGAATTAAAAAGTTAATACATGGATGTTTTCATTTCCTAAACTACAGTTCACCTGACAGATATTTAGTTAGTTTTTCAAAAGTAATTGTCTAAGTTTGTAAACATTAAAAACTCTGTTTAAGGCAATTCCTTCCCATACTCCCATTCTCGTATTAATTATTACATTTTCAATTACCAGAGAAGTTACAAACAAAATAACTTTGAACATTACTACTTTTAAGTTCTAATACCACTATTGATATTTAATAACAAAAAGAATGAGAAAGGACCCCCTTACCACAAAACATATATTTACTTGAACAAGTGTAAAATAAGAGCCAAAATCAATGGTAAAGTTAAATGCCAAGGAAAATAGAAAACTAAGTCACATCTAATGTCACTGTTCTTCCAAGCTAACCCATCATCTTTGGGGAAAAAGAAAGGTTGACATAAATTAAGATATTTGGAAGTGTAGGATGCAATGTGGGACCAACACAATTATATTACAAGAAATAAATGAAAGTGAAAATAAGAGAGAATATGCTTAAACTAATATACAAGTAGAAAATAAAAGGAGGAAAACAAGAGAAATCATAACAGGCAAATCAAATACAGTAGAGAGCACTGATAGGAAGTACAAAGCAAAGGAAAAAGTATGCTTCCAATATGATCAGAAGGAAAAGACAATCTGTAGAATTACTCTTTTCCTCTCCTTCCTTCCCAAAAGGGCTTATTTGATTTTGAGATAATATTCCAGGAAAATATTCCAAGATTTCATTAAGTATTTATGAAGAATCTGCTACACAGATAAATGATATTTGGAATATTAAAGGAGCAAAAGAAACAAACTGTATTTGGAAAATTTACATACCCAGATAGGGGAGGTAAACCTACAGAAAAGACTAATTACTAAGAAAACTACAAAGCAAGACACCACCAGGTAGATAATAATTCTGTCAGCAGAAAGAAAGGAAGGCAAAAGAATTCATATCCCTATTTATGAAGGAGGATTGTAGCTTGGAGTTTGAAGAAAAATGTAGAGTTTGAAATATCAGGACGTGAAACTGGGAAAAGAATCAAATAGAGATGAGTGAAAAAACAGGCAAGTAGCATTAATGAATTTATGATTTAGCAAGTAGCTAAAATCATAAATGCATCCTACCTAGAATACTCATGCTATTTTCTATAGTAATCCAGCAGCAGAGATAACAAACAATTAGACAGACTTAAATACGGATATGTCAAAGTTGATGGAGTAAAAATTCAAAATGGTTAAAACTTGTCAGTATATCACTGGGGAGACAATGAAATTATTGACAACAAATTCCTGTCTGTAAAAAGGAAAATGAATCCAGAATGAAGCTGCCAAGTTAGGAAAGTAGGCAAAACTTGAGACTAGTCTAATCACAGTAAAAAAAAATAATAATAATGTATGTTCTCCTAGTGGTCAGGGAGAAAATTTTTAAAATAATAATAATATGTGAATATTCAAGAAGCACATAAATTAGAGGAATATATTTCTGTGGCATTTCAATGAAGCATTCCCGTGATTGGATAACTATGGATATACAGACAATAGAATTAAAACGTGAAGTCTAAATACATTTTCTATTCTTAAAACACAGAAAAAGAATACTCCCAACGGATTATCATCATATAAAGATTACAGTAGAGAACAAAATCCATGATAAACTTGGACTCTTGAGAACATTATTTCAAGATTCAAGATTCCAAAAAGAAATATTCAAAGGATTTAGAAATTTTAAAAATATCTAAAATGTTCCTTAAACACTGCACAAATATGCACACTGAAATTTACATAAGACAATGATGCTATTCTACCTTCAATAGGCCACACACATTAAACTGACTGATGTCAAAATATAGAATTTCAGATTTGGTTGACTCATAGTTCAAACAGAATTAGTTGTATCATATCAACAAAGTAGAACTGGCATGGATTGACAAGGAAATTGCCTCATTATATAGATCTTTTATTCATTAAGTTGAGATTTTGCTTGTGAAAACTATTTGCTAGCCTGATAATAGCTTAGGAAAGAAAACAGCTCAGGCTTCATTTGTCTCCACATAGTTTTAACTATTCATATGCCTTTTTGCAAAAGGCTATCTGATATAATTTAAGTACTTACTAATATCATCTTCATGATAAATGACAGAGTGAAATGGCAGAGTTCGGTCTTTAATATATCTCTCTGCTGGCTCAATATAAAATGTACCACCACGAGTCTGGATGAATCCTTCAAATCTTCCATCAATAACAGATCCATGGCTAAAACTTCCTTCTTCACCTATTAAAGAAAGCAACAAATTCTTGAAAATTTAATTTGCACATAAATGTTAAATTCATTCTCCTTTAAAAAGCCATTCTTTTTATATATATGTATATATAAAAATATATATACATATATATATATAAAAAAATATCCTGAATACAAATTTACTGGGGAAACTAATTTTCACATAAAATATATCAAGCTGAATTTGAGATGTGAACAGCAATTAGTATTTAGGTAAAACATATATCACCACTAATAACAACAATGTAAAATAGATTATCAGTTTTGATAATCAGAACTACTGATAAAATATGTATTACCAGAATAAAGACATAAGTATCTTTTGAAAATTTTGCTTTAATTACTATAAGAAAAAAAGCTCCTTTCTCTCCTGTTACGTTGCACATGAGTCTTTTGACTTCCATGCTACATTTAGGTTTCATAAATGCATTTTTAAACAGAAAAGTGTCAAATATTTCAGAAGTAATTTGAACAAAAGTACATCCACAATCGTTTTTAAAATACTGGACAAAGAATTGTAATACTGTCCCATCAACTACACTTCTTTAGTTAAAGAAAACAACAGAGAAAAAGGGACCTTTGGTTCTTAACATAATCACAACGTAAAGCTGAGCACTAAAATCAAATGACATGAATGGGTGGGAAGGAGAGGGAGGGGACTTTAAACCTTAAATTTGACCATTAAAATCCTCTCATTAAAATAAAAATCAGGCTTTCCATAATTTCTGAGTTGTAGAATAATATTAATTAGCTGGCTTTGAGTTAATCATGGAATAAAGCTAAGAGTCCAAAACACTAGTATTTTAAAGGACATCATTTTTATGTGCAAACTCATTTATAGTCTTGTACTTTTCTTAATCATCACCTAGTAAAAAAGGGCAGGGCAGGGACCACGAAATTATTTGTCCAGCAAGATAAATGATCAAGAAAATTATAGAACACTATAATCTAACACATAAAACCTACACTGATGGAAAAACATTCTCCTTTGGTTACAGAATTGTAAGATCACAAAAAGCTAAAAGAATTTAGTAATTCAGTTTCACCTACAAGTGAGAAATTTTAAGTACAGAAATGTCTCATTTATCTGGCATAATCAAAAAATAAGAAACATTTAATTTTTCACATTATGATTTTGAGAAATCTAATATGTAGAAATAAAATTTCAAACAGTTTAACTTTGCCCTAATAACTGAGAATCTTGAGTATTTATTATGTACAGAGTACATTAACACAATGACATTTTGTTCCTCTCCGATACCCCTAAGAAGACTTTGATTTTTTTTTAGCTTTTTTATGACTCCTATAAATAGTTTTTCTCACACTAGGTCAGATGTAACTTCCTAATTGGGGTAAGTGTGCCACCCACGCCCTCGAATACACCTTTTATTTTATTTTATTTTTTTAGAGAGAAGGTCTCGCTCTGTCTCCCAGGCTGGAATGCAGTGGCACAAACAGCTCACTGAAACCTCAAAGCCCTGGCTGCAGCAATTTTCTCCAGCTCAGCCTTCCAAGTAGCTAGGACTATAGGCATGTGCCACCATGCCTGGCTAAGTTCTAAATTTTTTTATAGAGACATGGTCTTCCTATGTTGCCCAGACTGTTCTTGAACTCCTGGCCTCAAGTGATCCTGCCACACTGGCCTCCCAAAGTACTAGGATTACAGGCATGAGCTACTGTGTCCAGTCCAAATTCATCTTTTAAATTTGATGTAGTAAGAGAAATTTGTTAGAACTGTGAACAAAAGCAAGTAGATGCTGAAGAAGGAAGGTCTTGGGAGGATTTCCCTACAAGTGACTCTGTCACATTATTTTTGGCTGTTAAGATAATCTTTACAGTTTCCTTTTAGATTTTTCCTATTTTCTTATAAAACACAGAAAAGTTACTGCTAGTTTCTTGGGTGGAAAATCAGAAAATTGTAGAAGTCATTAAAATTCTTTGAAAACTCTAACAGATTGGAAGTATTGAGAGAGTCAAAATTTTAGACCTTTCAGAAGCAAGACATTCCATAATTCGCTATCAAACATACTTGTTACATGCAAAGATAAGTCTAAAGATGACTTCATTTTTCAAAGACCATTATCCTTTGTGATTAAATCAACCTCTAGATTTATGCCGCTTTTCTGAAATATTTGCTTACATTTCAGAATATCTATTTGTGTAGAAAAAAATTAAAAGAGTTCTGTTAAGATTCAACTTACCATAAATATGTCCAGTGTAAATATGAGAGGTATCATAATCAAGTACTTTATTTGATGTTTCTACTTTAAACTCATCACTGAAAAGGGAAGTGTCCCTCTTCATTCGTAGGTTGAAATGTCTGTAAAATGGAATGGGAACGGGAAAAAAACTGAAATTAAAAGGATCCAAATTTTAAACAATTATTTTTTATAAAAAAAAAAGTCTGCAAAATATGGACCATGTCACACAATTTGTCTATTTGGGAAATATACTGAACAAGATTTTCTTATAAAGACTCTGCTCTAAAAGTCAACCTAGCAGCTGTGGTATGATTCTAAATTATATACTATTAAACACTAACTGTCCAGGATATTAAAAAAATAAATGCCTACAGGCTGATTCCTACATGGTAAAACAAGATCAAACAGAAACTGAGCTACTTGAAGATAAAAAGAGAAAAACAAGTTTCCTGGCCCAATTACTGTTATTCACCACTGTCTTCTCTCTCTAGGAATTCTGTAGCTTTGCATTTTTCTCCTACTTTCCACAACTCAAATAAGAAAATACATAGGAAAGTGGCATCTATATTAGATAATTTAACATCTCTTCTCTGAAAGGCAAGTGTGCATGCTTTCTTTTACAGACACACACACATGTACAACCTTTCAAATCCTTAGTTAGTCCCTGGGGCTTCTAATTCTTGCAGATTTCAGTTTGGGAACCCCAAAAGAGCAGGATAATGGCTGAAATAATAGTCATTTCAACTGTCTTCTATAAGGAAGAAGAGGAAAAGACTAAAATATTGAAGTAAAATTAACTGAAGATATAACAATCTAGAGTTTAGAATCAAACTTAGAATCAAATCTTAAACCTAAAATTTACCAGCTCAGGATTCCTGTCCGTGAAATGAGGGTAGTAAGTTCTATCTATCTTATAGAATTATTTAAATATTAGAGATACTATTTGTAAAGTCATTAACATAGTACCTGGCACATAGGAGATATATAATAAATGGCAACAAATCAGCTATTGTTACTAAATTCCTAAAACTTTATCGAATCTTTTACAATTGCTATAGAAGTCTGCACATGATGGAATTTCTACTCAATGTTTTTCATGACAAATATAACAAAAGTATTAAGTTCAAAAAAAAAAGTATTAAGTTCAACTATTTATTTTTTATAAATATATTTTGATGAGTACTGTAAGAATCTTATTCTTTAAAATACTTGCTATAAATTTGAAATACATTGAGTGGTATGGAGAAACACCCAATCACTATACACATTTCTGACATGAATAAATTAAATTAGTTCAATCTCTATTGTAGGAAATCAAAATTATAAATGCACATAGCCTTTCATATAGGAATTCCACTTCTAGAAATTTATCTTAAGCATACTTGAACATAAGCAAGGTTACTTCCATACTACAAGACTGTGGTATAATAAAAAATATAAAGTCATTCCTCAGTATCCATAGGGGATTGGATCCAGGACCCCTCAAAGATACCAAAATCCACCAACGTTCAAGGCCCTTATATAAAATGGTGTAGTATTTGTATATAACCTACACATATTCTCCCACATATTTTAAATCAGTGGTCCCCAACTTTTGTGGCACCAGGGACGGGTTTCACAGAAGACAATTTTTCCGTGGACTGGGGATGGGGGTGGGGGGATGGTTTTGAAATGATTCAAGTGCATTACATTACAAGTGCAATCAAACCTCTCTGCTAATGATAATCTATATTTGCAGCTGGTCCCCAGCACTGGTATCACTGCCTGAGCTTTACCTCAGATCATCAGGCATTAGATTCTCATAAGGAGTGTGCAACTTAGATCCCTGACATGCACAGTTTACAGTAGGGTTCGGCCTCTTATGAGAATCTAATGCCGCCGCTGATATAACAGGAGGTGGAGCTTATGCAGTGATGTGAGTGATGGAGAGCAGCTATAAATACAGATGAAGCTTCCTTTGCTCACTTGCTCGCTGCTCACCTCCTGCCATGCAGCCCCGATCTGTGGCCTGGGGATTGGGGACTGCAGCTTTAAATCAGCTCTAGATTACTTATAATACCTGATACAATGCAAATACTATGTAAATAGTTGTTATACTATATTGTATAGGAAATAATAAGAGAAAAAGTTTATGCATATTGAGTACAGATACAACCATCTTAATTTTTTTCTGAATATTTTCAATCCAAGGTTGGTTGAATCCACAGATGCAGAATTCGTATATAAAGAGGAGCAACTATATCTGGCTTTTGTTCCCAGTTTCTGACACAGAGCTCCTAAAACCTTTGGAATATCCTGAGTGACAGGTCTGTCTTCACTCCTATTCATGAGTCTGTTTCACACATACCTGAGTTTATGCTAATGAGATGACTTAGGGTGGAGCTCCTAGATAGCCTCACGATGGGTACAAGTGTAGAATACAAGTGTAGAAATCTGAATAAGCTCTATGCATTGTACCAACATTAATCTTAGTTTTGACATGGTACTATAGTTGTGTAAGTTGTTGATTTTGGGAGAGACTGGTGGAAGGATGCTGAAGACATCCCTGTATGTTTCTTTGCAACCTTCTGTGAATCTGCAATTATTTTAAAAGTAAAAATTTTCTTAAAAAAAAATCCAGACTGGCCGGGCACGGTGGCTCACGCCTGTAATCCTAGCATTCTGGGAGGCCGAGGCAGGCAGATCGTTTGAGCTCAGGAGTTCTCAGGAGTTCGAGACCAGCCTGAGCAAGAACGAGATCCTGTCTCTACCAAAAATAGAAAGAAATTAATTGGACAGCTAAAAATATATAGAAAAAATTAGCCGGGCATGGTGGTACATGCCTGTAGTCCCAGCTATTCGGGAGGCTGAGGCAGTAGGATTGCTTGAGCCTAGGAGTTTGAGGTTGCTGTGAGCTAGGATGACGCCACAGCACTCTAGCCCAGGCAACAGAGTAAGATTCTGTCTCAAAAAAAAAAAAAAAAAAAAAAAATCCAGACAATTTTACAACAATCAAAATGCTAATTATCCAATTAAAAAAATCTTTAGATATAAAGAGGCAAGAAATGTGACCCAAAATATGAGGGCTGTCCAGAAAGTATCTAGCAATAGGTACAATGGATATGTGGATAAAATGGCTATATACTTTCCAGACATCCCTCGTAAAAAGAAAAAAGAAAAAAATCAGTCAAAAAAGAAAAAAAAAAATAGAAATGTGTGATAATGGAATTAGTAGATAAAGACTTTATTATCTATATAGTATAAATATGTTCAAGAATTAAAGGAAAAGCATGAGCATGAGTAGAAAACAGAAGCTGCAGAAAGAAACAAACTCCCAAAGTTAAAAAACATAATTTCTGAAATTTATTTAATTAAAAAAATATCACTGGGGGAGCCAAGATGGTGGACAAGAAAAGCCGTCAGTCAGAGTGTCTCTGCAAAAAAGACAGATTTTAGAAGAAAGTGAAAAAAATAAACTAGCAGAAAAACATAGATCGGGTGAGGGTCAGAAGGAAGGGTGCCTGAAACTACAGAAGATTCCACAGGCAGACGTTGCGGAGGAGAACTGGAAGGAGAATTCTCCCCGAGAGGCTTGGAGACCAGCGACAAGGGTAGGTGGAGCCGATAACTTTCTCCTCCCTTGTATCTCGGTCTGTTGGTGGGCTCCTTATCGGTTGGAGAGACCTGCTGACGCCAGCCCAGAGATGGCTGCCACCGGTGAGCGGTAGCCTCTTGTGGACACAGTGCCAGGCTCCCAGCTCCCTTGGGGCACGTCCCCAGGTGCAGACCCAAGCCTATCAGCAGACACCATATTACTCCATTCTCTCCTTCTCCTTCCCTACTCATGGGTGCCC
>CAUYSK010006167.1:0-19200 GCA_963575035.1 Avahi laniger
CGCTGGGACTACAGGCATGCGCCACCATGCCCGGCTAATTTTTTCTATATATTTTTAGCTGTCCAATTAATTTCTTTCCAATTTTAGTAGAGATGGGGTCTCGCTCTTGCTCAGGCTGGTTTCGAACTCCTGAGCTCAAACGATCCGCCCACCTTGGCCTCCCAGAGAGCTAGGATTACAGGCGTGAGCCACCGTGCCCGGCCTGTTCTGGGTTTTTTAAGCTGCCAAAAAGGCAACTCACATTTACTGAGCTCCTTCTATATGTCAGGAACTAAATACAGTGTATATTATATATACCTTGTAATATTCTAAGCAATAGAAGATATACTATCTCTAGCATTGATGGAAACAAACCTTAACTTAACCAACTTGCTCACAGTCATATAAACAGCAAATCGTAAAAGCCAAAGACTAGTATAAGTCTGATTCTAAAGCCTTGCTTTTTCAATGACTTCACATTGTTTCCTAGAAAGGCATTTTTCAAAGTATGCGTTAAGAATCACTTATGTGAGAATCAAGTTGGATGCCTGTAAACACAGAATGGTTACCTACCACTCTGCACTTGCTGTGTAGGAATCTCTGGGGGTGGGTCTAGGGGGAAATCAGATTTTTTAGCAAGTACCCCAGGTGATTCTGATACACACTAACATTTGAAAAATCATTGCCTTAGACAGAATGTGAAATTTATGAAGTCACAGTACAGAAGAAAATGTTATCTTGCACCTTCTCCTACAACTTGGGTCAAACTTTCTCAGCTTCTTTCTGGGTTCCTTTACCTTTGTCTAGCTCTTAAAGAGGTATGATGGGTTATGCTCTAAACCTTGCTCTTTTCTCACATTACATCTCTCCCTGGGGAACCTTATCCAATCCAAGGATTAAATTCCTACCAATATACTTGTGACTGGTAATTCTCTATTTTTAGGCCACCTTCAAAACTATATATCCAAATATTCATCTACTCACCATACATGTTTCATCTCTCAAATGTCCTATAGGCACATTGAACAGAACATGCCCACTATGGAGATGATCTTATCCCCACCCCCAACACTTGTGACCCCCAACAGCTGTGGTATTTCTCCTTGTGGCTCCCATCTCAATAAATGGTACCTCTATTAATTCAAGCCCCTAAACCAGAAAACTGAGCATCATTCATGATTTCTCCTTTTCCCTCACCAACTGTCCCCACATTCCCAGCCCCCACTTCACTGTCACCTACCAAAATCCACTCAGTCCTTCTGTTTTGTTTTTTTTTTTTTAACAAATATACTACTTGCTTTTTCTCTTCCTCATTGGGTCTCAAAAATATGCTTAAAATACCAACCACTCTCATGACATTTTAAATACAATATAAATGTTGCAACTAAATAATTCCAAATCCTTTAGTACTCCTATGAAATGTGGGCATTTATTATTTGGGGCTCCCCAGCATCCAAGCACCTTTCCTATTTTAGTTCCAAGATTGTCAGGGACGGGGACTAGTTTCCTACCACAGAGGCTGGAAGGAGGCAGATTTTTCCTGTTCCAGCTCAGTCAAGTGGATGCTCCAGCCTGGAACTTAATCTGAAGTGAGTAACAAAAGAATCAGGAGAGAGTTCAGAATCCATTCTAGTGGTAACGGTATCAGCCGACTGGTCGCAGTGCACAGTGGCAACATCACGGTCTTGGCTTGCCAAGGCCAAGGCCAGCAGTATGTCCCAGACTCTCCATGGATTGGGGCTAAAGTTCTAGCCACTTTATTATCAACCTTAGTTCTTGTCTGCTTTCTGAGCCTGGCTGTTTAGCCTTCCCATCAATTATGTCTGAGAACTGATATTTTCCCAATAATTTCCTTTTCTTCATAGTTAAAGTTGGTTTCTGTTGTTCGTACCAAGAACACTAACTTGGTACAAATGGCTAGCAAACAGAAATACATGCAATGTATTCAGCAATATCTGCTACTTTTATTTAAGAAGGCCTTTTATATGCCCCTCAATACTAAACTCTTCCACTAAACTTTATCAAGCTGCCTTAGCAAGATGCTCTCTAGCTCTTCAATTAATGTATGAACATTTTCCTTTTTTTGATATACTTCTGGTGTTGAGTTACGCTGTGAATGCATATCAAGCCAACAACATTCATAGTCAACAGACCCTTAGTACGACTTAGTTTGTGCCTATTTCTGCATGTTGATGAAATCCTACTAAATATCATACATACATTTTAATTTCTCTATAACATTACAGGTCTGTTAACTATAAAGGTAGAAAATAAAGGCATATCTTTCATTTAATGTTTATTGTGATAAACTTTAAGGTTAATACTTGCATATCAAAGACCCAAGTCTATAAAATTGCAATAATGTCTGATAAAAAATAGAGTTAATGGTTTCTATTAAATATTTCTTAAGGAATAAAGATATTATCCTTCTTCACATACCAGATGGAAACAGAATCGCAATATAAATTTCAAAAATATCATAATTCATTTATACATTTCACATATGTAATCATAATATAATTATAAAATGTTGATGCTCAACCCGGGAATTTGCTTCTATCAAAGGAATCAGGAGAAAAAGGTAAGCTTTTCTAGCTGTTATCAAGTTGTTGTTACAAAACAATAAAACTTCTAATTATACAAATATAAATACTCTGTCACATTAACAATATTCAAAATAATATTAAAAGAGAACCATAATGACTTTTCAACATAAAAATACATTTTATAATTTTCAAGCTGAACAGATAAGTCCTATTTTTTTCAAATCAGTGGTGAAGTTGTAGAGAAGTAAGAGAGCAGGGAGGTCAATTTCAATAAAAATTTTTTATTTTTCTGACAAGTCCTGAAAGTTTTGTTTTATTAAATTGTATTAGGCCCAATTTTCTACTGAATTTTATTACATATTGAAAAAATATTCAATTAAAAAACTACAACCAGATGACATAATAAATAACTTTAGATACACATTTAGAATAATTTGGCAGGACCAAGGCTACTTGAAGCTGCCACTTACTGGATGGTGCAGGGATATTCTTTAATGGGAGTGGGGAGCAAAGGCCCTGAAAAGAGATATTAAGGTATTAAGAATAATCCCCTTTCTTCAAAACTGGGGAGAGAGAAGGTTCATAGCATAATGTTGATTCAATTATCATATACAGGATAAACAGAAAAAGGGGAAAAGCAAAAAACCCAAGAGTTTGGAACAGGGTCCTAAATGGATCATCATTTATGGGCACCTTGGCGGGGTTGATAAGAATCAAGTTGTGGAAAAAGCAAAGCTCTGGAGCCAGAGAGATTTGCATTAAATCCTCACTCTGCCTCTCAGCAGCCCTGTGTTAACCTCTCTTGCTTAGACTAGTTCAGCGTCCCCCTAAATGGCACTGTTGACCCATTCTCTGTACTTTCAATCCATCCTCCACAATACTATCACAATTACTTTCTAAAACCCAAATCCGGTCATGTAGTTCTCTGCATAAAGGCCATATGCAAAACAAAATCTTTAGCAAGGCTCTTATTCTCAGAAAGTTCTTATCAATCTGATCTCATCCACTTTTTCAGCTCTGTGCGCCCTCCCTCACTCACTCCACACTTTAGCCTTGATCCCAACTTTGATCCCATCCATGGCCTTTCACAACTCAGAATCTCTGCTGTTCCCTTGCCTAGAAAGCCCAATTTACCCTTCTCCACTGTCTTATTATGTTTGTGCTGCTATAACACCCAAGTCTGGGTAATTTAGAAACAACAGAAATCTATTTCTCACAGTCTGGTGGCTGGGAAGCCCAAGATCAAGGCACTTGCGGTGAGGGCTGCTCTCTGTTTCAAGATGGGACCTCATTGCCACGTCCTCCGGAGGAGATGAATGCTACGTCTTCACGTGGCAGAAAGGCAAAACAGGGGCTCCAGAGCTCACTCTACCCTTTTTATAAGGGGATTTATCCCATCCGTGAGAATGAAGTCCTCATGGCCTAATTACTTCCCCAAAGCCCCACCTCTTACTATAATCTCCTTGGGAATTAAGTTCCCATATGAATTTTGGAGGGATACATATATTCAAACTGTAGCATTCACCCAACAAACTCTTATGCATTCTTTAAGGCCCAGTGAAGTGTCCTCTCCACCAGGAAGTCTTCCCTAACTCCCTTAGGTAGTTAGCTTTCCCTCCTTTGTGATCCAAAGATGTTTCATTTAAATTATTTACAATACTGCATTGAAATTACAAGTTTACCTGCCCAGCTCCCATCACCAACTCCATAGCATCCTCTCTTCTTCTCACTGATACCCACACAACCCAAACTGTGAGCACCTCAAGGGATCTTTGGATCTCCAGTGCGTATTATCTACCAAGTGTCCAAGAAATGTTTATCAAATAAAAAAAGAATGAGTCAGTGAATGAATAAATACCTTGATGGACATCTGAATACCTAGGACCTAAGAAGTTTGATGAATGAAACTCATCACAATCAAAGGAAAAGGAAGGAGATGAAAGGATGGATGTGATTTCATAAGGTGATAAAATATGTACTATATATACTTGTTACTTAAGGGCCCTAAATGGCTATTAATAATAAATACAGACAATATTTATGGGTACAAAGGTAAGTGCATTATTTACCCTAGAGGATGGAACTACTCTTTCCAAGCCATTACTATGCTGATAGGTCAATGTGTTCTTTGGCACACAGAATAAGGTAAAAAATGTGAACTATATATCTGTCAAACAGTAACAAAGTGCAGTTTAACCTAGTAAGTGGTATCAACTTCTTCTGTGCCTCTATAATCCATTTATCTAAATCCTACTTAGTTGGAGGATTATAGTTCTCATATTTCTAAATAAGAGCTCTTTCCAAAGTTTAGGTAAATGGTTCACACATATAGTAAACAAGGCGGTACAAATCAGCTATCCAATTTCACAAAAGAAAATAAAATTATTTGATACATTTTCCTAGGAAGAAAAAGATATAAAGGAAGGAAATCAGTGTCATGTCAAACATGCAATTAAAAACTGTCTAAAGATAGATCTTTTTCTGGAGTCCTTGAAAGGAAAGGAATTGGCTGAGAATTCCAAAGAAAACAACAAAAAGAGAAAAGAACCGCTAAAAACAGATCTGAAATTTCACTGGAAATAGGAGGCTTCATAGTAACAGATAGGGAAAATTTAAGGAAATATAAGCCAGATCTTCAAATATCAACATGAAAAAGGAAAGCTAGAATGGTAATTTTTAAAAAGCCCAAGTGACAGAGCAGACTAAATGAATCACAAAGTAGTTAAAATGCAAATTACAAAGAACGTTACTACCATGAGGTCTCATCAAATAGGAATTTAACTAACACCAAAAAAAAAAATTATAAATATTAGCCTTTGAAGTGAATATTAACATGCCTTGGGTTTTGGGAAAACTCTTGCTGATCTTAGACCTAACAGCTGGTATATACCTGTCAGGACTGGAAATGGAGGAAACACTGACATTTGTACATATTGATTCTTAAAGAAATTAGAAATGAGAAAGCCTAACTAAACCAAAGTCACAGGGATTTGAATCCTCCCTTCCCTGGTCTGATGAAAAAGAGGATTTTTTTCTTTTTTTTTGGAAAGGTAAGATCTTGATCTAAATTCACAATACTGTAAAAAAGTGTATTGCTATAATAGTAACGATCTATGATAATCATAATTGAAGTTGGACTCTAAATGTTCTAACCTATTTCTAAATGTTTAACCTATTATCCTTAGCAGAAGAAAGAAGGCTCCTTGTTTATAGTTGTTTATAGTTTACACTTCATTAATGCCATTATTGTATTCGAACACATTATAAATTACTGATGGAATGCAAATGAGCCATTAAATTAATTTTTTTGAGACAGGGTCTCACTATATTACCCAGGCTAGACTCAAACTCTTGGGCTCAAGTGATCCTCCTGCCTCAGCCTCCTCACTAGTGGGGCTACAGATGCCTGCCATCATACCCAGCTCCTAAATTAATTCTTAATTTGTTAATCTCATTAGCCAAAAAGTGACACCAATTTCTAGCATTATGTAAGTATGTCAAATTTATTGGAAATACAATAATCTTATTTGCATGTTTTTATAAGGAAAAAAAACACTAAAAACTGCAAATAACGTCAAACAAAACAAATTTCCAAACCACAATGATAAATAACAATTCTGGCTAGGCATGGTGGCTCATGTCTGTAATCCCAGCACTCTGAGAAGCTGAGTCAGGGTTATAGCTTGAGGCCAAGGGTTTCAGACAAGCCGGGGCAACATAGTGAGACCCCTGTCTCTACAAAAAGTAAAAAACTTAGCAAGGTGTAGTGGCACACACCTGTAGTCCTAGCTACTCAGGAGGCTGAGACAGGAGGAATGCTTGAGCCTACTTGGGTGACAGAGTGAAACCTTGTCTCTAAAAAATAAAAAATAATATTATAATTCCATGGGAATTATAATTCTGTGGGAAAGCTTATATTCAGTGATACTTGACTTTTACATCTTTTTTCTTCTAACAGTGTTCTTTCTGGAAATGAATGTTATCAATTTCTATGTGACCTTTACTTTATAATAGTCAACTCCTGGCTTGCTTTCCCTAGAAAAAAGCAAAACTAAGAAAGCTTACATTCTCTAAATTTCATTGGTTTGCAGCTTTATTTGTTCAAATAATAAACTTAAAATTATTTGAACTATGATTAAGAGATTTACTAAATAACAAATGAAGCTACGAAATGTACCTTACTGTTTCTAAATTAACATAGTGACAGTATGGTTAAGAACATGGACTCTAACCATATTGCCTAGGTTAAAGTCCCAAATCTGAGTTGTGTGTGACAGCATGCACCTATAGTCCCAGCTACTCAGGAGGCTGAGGTAGAAGGATTGCTTGAGGCCAGGAGTTCGAGGCTACAGTGTACTATGATTGTGCCTGTGAACAGCCACTGTACTCCAGCCTGGGCATCATAATGGAAAAAAAAATCCCAAATCTGCCATTTACCAGCTCTGTGAACTCGAATAAGTTACTTAACCTCTCTGTTCTCAGATTTCCTAACAGTAAAATAAATGGTGCTAATTTTATCTAAATTTTTCTTTTAAAATATTTAATAAAAATAATATCTTCTTCTGCTTTCAAAACTCTCATAACCCTACGGTCTTAACTTTTCCAGAAGTTCTACAATGTAGCCTGATGATAAATATTTCCTAAGGTGAAAGGCCACACAAATGAAACTTCTTCTCTCTTCCCTAATTCAATAAAACATAATTATATTAACTTTTGAGGGCTTTCTGGAATTCAGAGCATTTGTCAAATAATAAAATAGGATAATAAATTAGTCTTAGACTATAATTGCTAAAATTTTCAGTTATTCTTTCTCCATTTGTCTTCAGTCTATTCTCTTTCCAAAGGAGGGGGAGGAACAAAATGGCCAAAAAACCCTCACTTGATAGAAGTTGATATAATTGAACACCAACACTACCTTTATCACTCCCATAATAATAGAACACTGTTTTACTGAGAACACACCACCGTTTCTGCCATTCAAATCCCAGAAAGCTGTGATCTACAATAAAGAGGAAAAAGATCAGTTTAGATAAATATATGTTACATTTATTAATGTAAGGCCATTTTCTTATTGTAAAAGAAAAAGTTAATATGATTTCAAAGGTTCTTTTGAGCTCTAACATTCCATGACTAATGAATTTGTAACTTCTTTTCCAAGAGACAAAAAACAAACAACAACAAACCAACAAGAGAAAAGGAATAAAGTGAGGCAGAGATGGAGCTGCCATCCTTAAGGAGTCAGCTGCACGCTAACCAACTTCCCTTACAGGGGCAGCCAAAAAGGCGTCACTATGTGGTCTTAAGATACTTGATTCATCTGGGTGGATTCATAATTTTCTCATCTGTTATAAAAGGAAGGAGGAGGAGTTGACTTAGGTTATTTCTGTTATCTCTTTTAGCTTTAAAATTCAGCTAAGAAGAGCAAATGGAATATCAACAGAAGGGCCCAAAGGGACTACTGAGAGATAAGTAGAATGGTAATGAAAAGACTTTCTGCTTTTCATTTCTCATATCATAACACCACCTCTATATTTCATTTTCATTAAATATCACTATTGAAAGAGTGAGACCATATGGTCAACTCCCAATTACCATACCCAGTGGAGAGGAACATTGAAATGAATAATAGACAATGGCAGACAAGGTGCCAGGCTTGATCTGAACCACAGCAGACACGGTGTACGCCAGGTCGAGTGCAGGATAACCTGCTGCTCAGCCAGGTGAGATAACGGTGAGAAATCCCCTCCTTGAGAATACAGTCATGGCCTGCAGCTTTCCTGTAAGAGGCAGGAAGCAGCTCCTGAATCATTTACAAATAACCAAGGTTGACAACCCGATTTAGTGTTTTCTTCTTAAAAATTATTTAATGCTAACAGTTATATTTTATAGTTTGGATAGTGGCATCCAGATTTTTTTCCAGTCTTAAAACTCTTCAATCACCTAAAGAGAATACTGTCTTCACATGTATACTACAAACATGTGCTATCTAAGGATGAAAACATTTTTAGATTTTTCATTAGAATCTTACAGCTTACCTTTTCTGCGTTTTTCAAGGTAGCCAGCCTTTAGAACAAAAGGAAGGTCCTGTGCTGGAATTGGAGGAAACTGTGCTCCTGTGGGAAATGGGGGAGAAAAAAAAAAAGCAGTGGGTAATCCATTTTAGAAAACCAAGGCCAGATATCATTAGGTTCAGTGTACTTTTAATTACCAAAATTGCTTAAATCTGAATCTAATAGCCTTGTTTCATATCCATTCCATAGTCCCTTTACTACTCCTGTAAACCTCAAGAGCAAAAAAAAAAAAAAAGTTCTGTACTCCTGTATCTTAATATATTATTCTTCCAAAATCAGTAATATTCTGTAACTCTAAAAGGTGATACATTTTAATCTACATTCTATAGGGACAAGATGGAGAGGCTGGGAACTTCGAATAGATCACACAAGCTTCTTTATATTTACAGTAGATTAACTCTTCAAGAATTTCCATGCATACTGATTCTTGCCCGGTATATCCTTATTCCTTCCAAGTAAAATATAAAATAATTTTTCCCCAAAATCAAATGCTAAAATTTGTTTCTCTGAGTCCATGGCAAATATTCTCTCTCCCTGGTTGTATTCACAGAGAAACCTTACAGACATTCCACTAGGTATGTTTTAGGTTTTTCTAGGGCATTTAAGAGTCTATAACTAGATAGATTTGATAGAACTATCATAAACAAATAGTGGGTCCCTACAAAAAATGTAAAGATTAAACTAAAAGTTAAGTCATTAGAAATTGTATATTCATGGTCATAAATGATAAATTGCTCAATAATTTCTTATATGTACAATATTTTTATAAACTTCATTAGAAATATAATAGTTATCCTTAATTTTATTAGATCTCTAATAAGTGGAAACAACTAATGTAATGAAAGTTTCTATGAAATACATTCAACGGAAATGGTTTCAATATAGCTTAAGACAGAAAATGTGTGATAGGAAGTTTACTGCATACCAATGCATTGTAGAATTTTACCAGCTTTTTTTTTTTTGATATCTGGGGATCACAATAGTTAACAGTCATACATATTTTCCCTTAAGAAGTAAAGCTTAAAATTAAAGCACTAATTTCAGTTCCCTGGTGGGTCAATATAACTCAGTAAACACAAAACAGTATCATTAAAATATATGTAAAACACAGCATTGATTTTGAAATGCATATAAAATTTTAGGGAAAGCCAGTGTAAATATTTGAAAAGTTGTTCAATAAATGTAACCATGTTTCCTTTTTTCAAAATAAACTCGATTCATACAAAAGTATACATTATTTACAATAATATTTTGTACATAAAGTAAAAATCACATACAGAAATTTTATCTATGTGAACAAGTCCTGGTCAACAACTAAACTAAAGAGGGTAACTGTGGTATGATTTGGTCTCATTGAGAAGCAGTCCCACAACCCTCTCACTTCCATTGGGCATAATAAATACTCCTTACACACAGAATAAATGCTCTCTAATCTTAAGAAGAAAATTTAAATTATTCTTAAAAGAAATGAGTACCTTTAGTATAGCTTTCCACTTTAAAAAGCTGTCAAAAAAAAACAGGATGGGAGAGAAAAAGTGGGGAGAGGAGAGGGAAGGTGGGGAAAGAAGAGGAGGTGGGAAACTAGAATTTGCCACGATGAATATATACATAATCTGAGTCTTTGTTTAAAAAAAAATATTGATTAAATTTCCACCTGATAAATTGAAGTCATAAGCAATACTTATTCTCAATTCTAAATCATGTTTCTAATATAAAATCTTTTATTCCTGGGGAGGGGAGAGGCAGTTTTATTTTTTAATTGAAATTTCATTTTTCTAAATCATTATTATTTATCCAATATCCAGGATTTGTTTAACAGCCATGTGAATCTTTTTTAAAAAGTACATCAATAGTAATCCCTTTAAATACTTCATATTTTTAAGTTCTTGGAAAAACCATTTGTTTAGTACCATAAACATACAAATACTCAATACTTTTCAATGGTAGAAATTAAAATTTTGTTATAAGATATAAAAAGTAGTAATTTCTCTTTTTAAAACAGCATGAATTCTCACATAGTTTAGACCTCATACCACTGTATCTACGATGATCAATAATATGAAACCATTTAAGAAGGTTCAGGTTGGTCCAAAGAATTAAGACTATACAAATGCAGGTATAATAATGTAACCAGGCCCCATGAACAAATTTCAATGACCTCTATATAATTTTTATAATCCTCTCCCTTAACGACCTACTTGACCTTTTGAGTTGTTTCCCAGAAATGGTGGCTTCTCTGTAAGACAAAGGAGCGGAGATTCTGAAGGTCCCTGGGCAGGCTTCCTGCTGCCCAGGTTCACCAGCCCCTACAGCCTGCCCCAATGCAGAAGCCCCTTGTTAGTTACACCACGACCTGCCCCAAGGCACGTGGCCCCTCCTTTAAAAGCCCATGATCTCCACTAGTTGGAGAAACTGATTTGAGGCAGCTTCTCCTATTCTCCTGACAGGATACCTGTCACATAAAAAATTCCTTTCTTCTTTGGTAATCCTCTTTGCCTCAATAACTGAATCTTTGTGTGACAGCAACTGGACCCCTTCCAGTTTCAACAACAATAATACATGAAGAAAAGGAAGTGAAGGTGAGCGTAAACCTATATAGCGGGCAACAACAAAGAGCTGCCAAACATTTGCCATACACCATCTTACATTATCTTAACGATGCAACACAGCCAATTATACAACACTCGAGTGAATTCACAATTACATTATCAGCTCTGCTTCACCATCAAAATTCATACTCTTATCTTACAAATACATTCTTCACTGGACCTTAGTCCTTTAGCATATAGTAGGCATTTAGTAAATGTTAGCTTTTATTAATTATTACAATTAAGTATTATTATATGTTACTATAACTACAACTGTTAGTTCAAATGAATAGATGCTAATGTAAATGTAAGATTATGTTGCTCAGAGAACATTAGTCAGAAAGGAAAAAGCATGATTCAGTAACTACACAAGTTGAGCATTGTAGTTATTTTTAAAGCAGTTAAAGATTGTCTTTTGGTTAAGTAGAAGTGGTTAATGAAGAAATTATATCCTAACTAAGGGGAGAAAAAAACTTAACCCATACTCTAGGCCCGCCTATTTATACCGCAGAAAATCACTACATGGCCGTGCTTAAGTGGCCACAAGTTTTCAGTATCCCAAAGAAATAGGTATAACATATACTGAGAAAGACTAGTTTTCTTTTTATAAAATGAGCATGTATTTCTTACAGTCTTACTTTTCTAAAGCAGCTCAAAATATTAGACATTAAAACTAACACCCTACAAGGGTAACTAAGCAAGAAATGGGTCTTCTTCCAACTTGCAATCTGGGAATCTAAAGCATTCCAAATGCTAACAAGGGCACAGTGAATTCAAATAAGTAAGTATGAAGTGCCTACTTGATAAGATTTCCCAACAATTCAGTAGGACAAAGGCAATAGTGGAATCCAAATTTCCTTATAGTTAGGTTGGGATTTTATTCACAAGGCCACTGTTTTCAAAACATAAATGTGACTTGAAGCCTTTGCCTTAAAACAAACTATATAGCAGACATAGTCTAGCAAGCTAGTCTAGAATTTGAAAAATGGAGAAGAGATACAAAGTAGGAAAATCAATAACAAATTGCCTAAAAACTAAGGTATTACCCAATGTTGGCAATTTTATTAAACTATTACTTTATCTTTTTTTTTCCTTGAATCTAGGATGAAAAACATTGGAATGCTTATATGACTGTAATGTATTTAAGAAACAAGTTTTATCTTTAAGAAAGTTTTAACTATTACAAATAACTATTTCAAAATGAAAAATAATTAAATTTCAGAGAAAATATGAACCCTTTGGCAGGAAATATCATTTAGGCAAATTCAGGTGTTAGTTTTGGTTGGGACTAAAACCAGTCAGCATTAACAGGGTAGACAGTTACATTACTGTATGTAGGAGGCGGGAAGGTAGAAAAACAGGTCCAAAACACAGAATGCAGTGCCTAGAAAAGCATGGAAATTCCTTGAGTAGGAGAGGGAGTGAGGGCAGCGAAGAGAGAAAGAGAGAGTTGGGAGAGAGAAAGAGCTAGAGTTGGGAAAGAGAGGTCCAATCATCCTTTCTTTTTTTTTCTTTTTTATACCTCTTTTCTCAAAATAATCTAAACAAACACTAATTCACAACTTTGTCCAGCACTGGGTGCCTCAATGCACTATTCCTGGGCCTTCTCCAACATTGACAAATCTGATCCACCCCCATCACACAACATGCATTGACTACATCCCAGTCTGACATCTCTTTAAATGCATTTATTTTTCTAAGACAATGTGAGGCATCACTTCCGAAGTGCAACTTACAGTGAAAACTCTATTTAAAAAAAAAATCTTCAGAAGTTCTAACTACTTAGATCTGGAATTAACTTTTTATTCAGTTTCCTTTCTATATACTTTGTTCTTCATGTGGGACTATGAATAGGTGTCAAGGGATGTGAGTGATTCAGACACATTTTCAAAATAGACATATCTGTTTTTCATCATCCTTTTTATTTTCTTGATATGCAACTTTGGTGATCAATTTAAATGCTAGACTTCTAGGGAATCTAAAGCCTTATTTTTACTATTTTATTGTTAATAAATCATTAAAATATTACGAGCTTCATTGCATTTATATCTTCATACTTTTATGGTTGTTCAATCTAGACTTTGGACAAAATTACTGCTAGGTTTCTGAGCTTCACCTTTTGCTGTCTTTAATTCCCTTTACTCGTTGGCATTGATATAGTTTTCAACATGAACACTAAACTTTTAACTGGTATAATTTTTCCCACTACCTTTATGCAACTGAAGTTTCCTTTTCTCTTATATTGGAAAAGAAAGGAGGGATATAAAAAAAGATTATTACTACTTAAAAGAATTTTCACTCTGAATCAGGATCTTGGTCCATTCAGTCAAGTATTCTGTCACCACATGATATGACAAGTTTTCCTTGAACTGCAAAAAGTTAAGTTCTCCTCAGTAATATTATTTCTCTCAATTTATATGAACAAAACATTCATGAGTTTATCTAAACCTTTTAAAATTCTTCATTTCATCTGATAGTTGGGATATTGAGTTCTCAAAATTGGCCACCTCCTGGGGGAAGACAGTGCTTTTATCTCTTCTAAAGTCATGTGGCAAACTTCGAAAAATGCCTGGTCATTTTAGTATTTCCTGAATTTGGTAAATAGACCCATTTTTGAAAAAGTATCTACCCATTTAATGATCGCTTTATATTTAAAACACATATTAGGCTTCAATTTTCCAAGAATACTATCTCATTTCTTGACAGCAATACTCTTTCCTACCCACTTGTGATTATTTTATTGCCTAGATTAACTTCTCCAGTTCTAGTTCATTTTTCTCAAAACGTAGTAATCAGAATTGAAGTACATGTTCAGGTGCCAACATCTCATAATGCCAATATAATCCCAATGTATTATAATTTTGTATAAAGGTTGAAAAATGCTTTCTGTTTTGTTTCCATTATCCTTCCAAATGATGTCCACTATCTTAATGACATTTTTGGCTAAAGGGTACATTGGATACTTAGCTTTAGGAAATAATCTATCAATAAGCCAGAGGTCCCAGAGCTATGACTAGCTCAGAACTCGTCATTCCCTAAGTACAGTTTAATTACACTTTCCTTCACACTTGCACATATAGACTTAGATGCCATCTTCCTTGTTTCTAGAGAGTAGGTAATAGATACAAAGATGCATGGGTATTGACACTTTCTTTCTTATTATTCTAAAAGGGGTTAAGTGCAAAAATTCGCCAGCATATCTGCAAAGTAAACAAACAAAAACTAAAGCAAAATAAAAAAGACTATATATCAACAAGGGAGAGAAACCTAAACTTAACTTGAATATAAATATTAAATAAAGTGACTCAGTGGTATAGCAGATATCCAGAAGCTTAGTTTTACATTGATACTGACTTCAAGATTCACAGCATAGATTAAAGAAGTCTATAATGAAATCCCAGTTCTGTAAATTTTTTACCTTAAACAGGTCACAGCCTCTCTGGGATTCAGTTTCCTCATCTAAAACCTGAAAAAATTAGGTTAGATCATCTCTGTAGCCCTCTCAATTAATTCTAGGACTCCATGAAATACATCTACACTAATATTTTCTTGTACTTTCAGTAACAAATGGCCAAGGTCCAAGATGGATTCAATTTTCCATGACATTACATATGGAAATTGTATACAACATATTTTTTGTAGAACTGGTAATTTCCTTTAGATCTAGCACAAAACTATTTTATGTCATTTCAAAGGTTTACTTTCTAGCTAGAACCTTGGCCTAGAATATCTATGAAAGAAAATAAATGTATAAATTATACATTTTTCTTATTCTAATAATTCTCCCATCCACATGGGAAATTTGGAATTTGAAATCCTTTTATCAGTTTTTTTAGTGTCAAAAAGAAAGTACATATTCAACAGACATATTGAATAATAGCCTTTAAGAAAATAATCTCTGTAGTAACTGAAAGATGACTAATTATGTTACTTTAGCATAGTCCTTTCCCAGAACTTGTTTTCTCGCCTTGGCTCTATTACTTTCTTCAGAATGCATTAACCAGTGAATACACTAGTACTGGTGATCTCTAAGGTATCACAGTATTTCCTTAAAAACAAAAACAAAAATGGCTGACAACCATGATTTGACACTAAGATGGTCAACTTCCAATTAGTAAAACCATAATAGAATTCCCAGAAGAGCTAAATCTTGGGGATAAGGCTATAAGGGCTGATACAAAAGCCCACATGGTAACGCTGGAGCCAAAGCAGAGGTTTTAACTCACAGGTTTACCATCTGTTAGCCTCCTCCCGCCTTTGTAAAGCGGCAAGTCATTTTGAAAGCTACCAGGCAAAAATTGAACAGCCATTAGGATAATTCAAGTTTACCTTTATTAGCTCAACCTCATGAAGTAAAAATTTCAAAATCCTCATGAGAATTTCCAATATGTCTTCAATAGGTTTATTTGGAACCAAAGAAGGCAACAATAACATTTAATATTATTAGCTATATGCATGTAAGATATGTTCATGAATATGATTCAAAAGATTAAGGCTTTGTTCAGAGATCAATCAAAAGCTTCTATTTTATATCTTACTTATTTATTTGTGGCTGCTACCAATTTTCATGGAAATCTACAAAAATATGTAAAATTCAAAAGGCAAGATTCCAGAATAATTAAGAGAAATCTGAAATCAAATGTGTTCATTAACATCCACTAAAATAATCAAAAAGTCACAGATCAAAAGTATGCATGAATTATATTATCTATAGAGTCCAATTATCCTTCTCCATTCACTTAAAACTGCTTCTTTTACTTTAACATATGCTTAAATGTATGACTCGAATATGAACTATCTTATTACATATCTGAAGATTGCTTTTTTTAGATAAATCTTTAATACAGGACTACTTTCCTTTTCTCATACAATTAGATGTAAAAAAAAACTCTTTAAGATTTCTGGTTCTTCAGTCTAATGATAGACAACTAGGTATCACATTGTTATACTATATTAAACTTATTCCTTATAGACTTAAAAATATGTTTTTCATCTAAAAAAATTCCAGAGTTATTCATTTGTGGAAAACCTTATAAGAATCTCTCAATTATTTCCAGGGATGATAGTATACCAATACACTGAATCAATCATTTAAAAATAAGGTTCATTATTAGAAATTTCACTTTTGAGACAAGAGTACTATTTCATATACTTATAATACAAGATACCCTCTGTGCTTTTATATTTTGGTAAAGGCTACTTTTTAATAATGGATATTTAGATTTCACAAAAAGAATTTAAATCAAATACTATCTACCACCTAGAGTAAATTCTCAGGTACTTTGTATCTGCCTATATCTTAATCATCTGCTCTGTAGCAAGAAAAAAAATAAATTCATAAAAGCAACAGCTTTTTTAAAAGTCTATGATGTATAAACACATTGAGAAAATGAGATACAACCTTAAAATGGAATGCATGTTTCTCCTTAAGTCAAAAATAATTCTAAATATATCAAAACTTTCAGAGACTCTAAATATTATAAAATTAAATATACACAATTATAAACTGAGTTTTAATTGAATGCTCTTCTTTACCACAATAACAGTGTGACTTAGTAAGTGATTAATACTTGACTTCATTAAGTTTAGTTTTCAAATCTTTGAATGTAGGTGATAAGAGGGCACACACACTATGGAGAATTACTGTGGGGATTTAGTAGGATGCACTTAGCCCTTTAAGAAGTTTTAGTTCTTATTATTAAATGGCAACTCAAATTTGCCACAAGTCCATTGCTCCACACACAAGAAAACAAGAAAGACAAAAAGATCAACTGCCAGAATAAAAACATGAAAGTTAAACACCTTTTCACAATACCAATTTCTTTCCACTTAATAGATATTTGGGGGGGAAAAATCTGATAAATGAAAAAACATCTGACAGTATTATAAACAGTAAAGATTAGTATAAATGAAAAGAAACAATTAATTTGTTAAAAAAAAATCTACTAGTGTATATTATGTGCTAGGCCCTCTTCTAAATATTACCTAAAGTAGGCAACTAGGAAAAATAAACTTAACTTCATCAAACATTTGTTGAAAGAGGCCGGGCATGGTGGCTCACCTGCAATTCTAGCATTTTGGGAGGCCGTGGTGGGATGAGTACTTGAGCCCAGGGGTTACCAGCCTAGCAACATAGGTAACCCTGACTCTACAAAACATTTAAAAATTAGCCAGGCATAGCGGCGCACACCTGTATGCCCAGCTATTCAGGAGGCTGAGGCAGGAGGATCGTTTGAACCCAGGAGTTGGAGGTTGCAATGAGCTATGATGATGCCACTGAACTCAGGCCTGGGCAACAGAGCAAGACCCTGTCTCTAAAAAAAATTATAATAATAGTTGTTAAAGGCATTGTTTTAAAAAGTCAAATAATTTATGAATAAAATGTAAAGAATAATAGTTAATAATAGGTCTTACTTCTTTCTTCCTTACCCATGCTATCTCTATATAAAACACAACCTTTCCCATATCTCCACACTATAAGCTTTAAACATCTCTTTTTCAGTGGCATGATTACAAATATCAGCATGGTTCAAGGAGGCAATAACTGCAACAGTTAACATTTGCTGAGACTTTACTATGAGTTCAGCATGGTACAGTCATCATCTCATTTCATTCTCATACAACCCCAACAGGTAAGTATTATTAACTGCATGTTACCAATGAGAAATCAAGGTCACACACAATGAATGAAGCCAGGACCCCAAGTCTACCAGGCTAAAAAGCCCATTTTCTGAAATGCTATGTTCTACTGCTGATAAAATAAATGAATGCCATCTATAGACACTGTATAAGACATCATTGAATTACTTTTCTATGGCATTAAAGTAATCACTATTATTTAAGATTAATTCTATAAAAGCAAAATGATATTATTTAAAAATAATATGCATTTAAAATTCTGTAGTGCTTGTTTCATTTTCTACAAGATTTTAGGTCAATTTTGCTTCTAAGAATGTATTTCTAAAGACTTCCATTTTGGTTTAAAAATACATACACACAAACATGGAACAAATGGGAAAACTGATACTCATGGAAGGAAAAGGAGGCTCTTTTTGTATGCAGACTCCTCTAGCAAACTGTATAGAAATAAGAAATGAATATAATTTAGGCTTAATTCTTTAGCTCCTTTTCACTCACCTATGCTCTATTTTCACACAGGCCATAGGGCAATTCTTTCATTGATTTAGTCATTTTTATAATTGTTTTATGTTGTGCATTTTAAACTATAAATTTTAAAAATTATTTTCAGAATATGAATATTTTATAATTTATAATAGTCTTTAAATTCATTTTTATTCACTTATTTTTTCTATTTCATGTACAAAAAGTTTAGAGCCATTAATAACATAAGGTCATATATGAAGTATCTGAAATAGGAATATGCAGTTATAATGTCTTCTATATTGCACAGTCTAATATGTTTTTGTTTTTGCCTCGAAGAAAGAACAGGTACATAAACAACTATCATTTTATCTCCCAAAAGAAACTTATTAATGAGAGATGGTTAAAATAAGCTTAAAAAAAGTGATAAATGTGTAGCTTGAAAATTATCAAACATGAAAATATTTTGACTAAATTAATAAGAAGTAAACATTGTTAAATTAAGGCTTTGACTCTATTCATAGTCCTACGCTGATGATTTGATTACTAAGTTGGGCTTGATTATTAAAGCAAGTACATTCCCAAACATTCTTTGTGCTTTAGTATTCATAAATAAATAATATACCTATTTCTATTTAAGAAGGAAACTCCTTAATTTTTATTTAAATCAAAAAGTCCTTGGGATTTCCTCTCTTCTGTCATTCAAAATAGCTATCGTGCTTTGAAGTTTTATAAACATTTTCTTTAAAAACGTGTGTGTAATCTTTCTGTCCTCTCTCTTAACAAACACACATACACCCACGCATGTGCACAATTTGTCTTCCTTCCATCTAAAACTAGAGGTTTTTGGCCGGGTGTGGTGGCTCACGCCTGTAATCCTAGCACTCTGGGAGGCTGAGGCGGGTGGATCACTCG
>CAUYSK010006168.1:0-30208 GCA_963575035.1 Avahi laniger
CATGGATGCAGAGAGATAGGAACACTCATACACTGTTGGTGGGACTGCAAACTAGTACATCCTCTATGGAAAGTAGTACGGAGATACCTCAAAGAGCTAAAAGTAGCACTACTATTTGACCCAGCAATCCCACTGTTAGATATTTACCCAAAGAAAAAAAAAAGACATTCTATAATGACACCTGCACTCAAATGTTTATAACAGCACAATTCACAATTACAAAGATGTGGAAACAACCCAAGTGCCCATCGACACGTGGATTAACAAAATGTGGTATATGTATACCATGAAGTACTACTCAGCCATAAAAAAATGGTGAACTAATACCTCTTATACTAACCTTGACGGAACTGGAGACTATTCTTCTAAGTGAATTATCACCAGAATGGAAAAACAAACACTACATGTACTCACCATTAAATTGGAACTAATCAACCAACACTTATGTGCACATATAGAAGTAATATTCATTGGAAATCAGGCAGGTGGGGAGAGGGGATGGTAAATTCACACTTAACGGGTACAATGCATACTATCTGGGGGGTGGGCACACTTATAACTTTGACTCAAACAGCATAAAAGCAATTTATGTTTGTACCCCCATAATATGTTGAAATTTAAAAAACAATGACCACTGTGTGAGATGTGGAAGACTCTGGTAGCAGAAGGTTTGGGGTGGGAGGAGACTATGAGTTTTATTTTGGGAATAAAATACTTGAGATGCGTGTTGGATACCACCAGTAAAAATTTAGTAGTGGAATGAATATATAAATTTGGGAGTTATCAGCATGTAAATGGTATTTAAAGCCATGAGAGTGGAAGAATCTCGTCCATTCTCCAGTATTAATACTTAAGAAGAGTATGGTGGTAAATGTGTATATATTTATATATAACACACACATTATATATACACTTATATAACAAATATATATGCAAATATACACATACTATACACACACACACACTCTGCAAAGACTGTCTGGGAAGTATCCAGCCATGTAATATGTTCTTGTTGTATTACTGTGTTAGCAATGTGTGGATACTTTCTGGACAGTCCTCATATATACACTATATATGCATATATATTTATATACAATAAATATATACATTCTATATATATTTTTTTGCTCTCCCTCTCTCTCTCTGTCTCTGCCTCTCTCTCTCTCTCTCTCTCTCTCTCTATACAAACACACACACACACACACACACACACACACACACACATTTATTCCTGAAAACTCCAACTTACTTACCTCATCAGTCCTTCATCAGATTGGTAAATTTATTTTCTCTGAGCCTTAAACTCCCATTTTATTTTTTAATTTAAAAATTTTTTTACTGATACATAATATTTGTACATATTTATGGGGTAGATGTGATATTTTGTTGCATTCATAGAACGTGTAATGATCTACTCAGGGTATTTAGGGTATCCATATTTAAATCTTCAGTTTCTCTAGTTCCTCCCAAAATTCTTACAGAACTAGTTCCCCAAGTAATTTCCTATTCCCCAACAGTGATTCTGCTTTCTTGAATAGAAGCCTGATTAATTTTTTCATCTTCTTAGACATCCATATTGAACATATGTTTCTCTATTAGTTTCTATTACAATTCCCTGATCATTTTTATAGCACTAATAAAATTTTAAAATTATTTCCATATTTAGCCATTTTCTTGTCTCACTCACCCACAAGATTCTAAACTCTATGAGGATAAGATCTTATCAGTATTGTTTTTCCACTGCACTCCCAGGGCTTGATATGTATGTAGTAAACCTCAATAAATGTATAAATTTATTTAATGCATCATTTGGAAATTAGATGTCAAATAAATTAATGCATAAAATAAAATATTGAGTGCTTGTTATGTCAACTATCCATTTGTTGAGAGAACTTTTTTACATGTCATTATTTTTCCAGAATCCATACCTTTGAAAAATGACTGTTTTGTGATTTTGGTGGCTTTCTTGCACTGTTTCCTTTGACACCATCTGCCTGAAGAACATTTGCTTATTTCTTATTTTTTTAGCCTCATTTCAACCACCTTGTCCTTCAGGAAGCCTTTCTTGATTGATCACCCAAGCACTGCCTCCCACTGCATTCCATGCGGACATTTATCACTAGAGTCCTCGATTCTTTGTTTCACAAACTTGGTTTGGGTTCTTTCAGAAGCAGATCCTGAGAAAAAGATAGAATAAAAGTAGTTTCTTTCTTTGAAAAATAATCCCAGGGAACACAAGTAAGAAAGTGGGAAATGATACAGGGAAGGGAAGGAAGCCAGTGCATGATGTATTATCCAGCCAGCTACTGCTCCAAACAACTGGAACATCATGTACCTGTGGTGATTAGTCAGAAACCCCGGGTTACACCATAGAATATGACTTATTCCAGTAGAGAGGAGGGGAAGCTGGGGTATTTATTTACCAATTCCTTATCCAGCATTGCTTGCATTGTTCTATATATGCCACTTAGGTCAAGTTTGTTAATCCTCTTTATGTAGTCTGTATCCTTGCAGATTTTGCATTTGCTTATTCTAACAATCATTGAGTGGTATGTTAACGCGTTATGCCATAATTGACTATTTGCTTATCTCTTCTTTCACTTTACCAATTTTTAAGGTTTTTTAATTTGGTCTTTAGGCCTCTCTCTTGAGAGTGGCAATAAACCAAGGAGAGCTCTGACGGCGGGGAGGTTAGGTTTGGGTGTGTGTGTCAGGTGAGACACAATGAGGAAGTGAAATCAAAATGCATGACACAGAAGAAATTTATTACTCACAGGTCCCAGAGAGGTTGGGGGTGCTGACAGGAAGCCGCCAGGAAGTCTGGAGATGGTAGGAAGCTCCACCAGTGGGTAGGGAGCAAGAAAAAGACAGACAGATAGATGAAGAACCTGTGGGACTATTCCTTTATTAAAGTCCATGGGTGTTACCCCTGGGCTTCCTTCAGGAGTTGTGGATTGGCTGGGTTAAAGAAAACATGCACAAAGGGGGGATTTCATTTAAATGACTCTGGTGTTGACCATTAGGCTTTATGGTGGTCAGCAGCTGACAGATGTGTTGGGTTTGGTTCAGTGAGATTAGGAACCAGTGGGCTCTTCCACAGATAACCACTCAGGGAGGGGAAGTTTTACTAATAACTAGGCCAAAGGTGACAAGGTATAACTGGGTTTTAAACAATTTATGTCATACCTAAAAATAGATACCAAGACAGCTATTATATTAAGCAAATTTATGACACCAAAGTTTGCATTATAAACATTCCTCAATATATTTATTTTTAATGATGCTTTTTTCTTAAAGACTACTTTGTCTGATACCAGCATAATAACACCAGTATTCATTTGTTAATATATTCATAATATATCTTTTTCCATCTTTATACTTTCATATTTGTAGTTCCTTACACTTGAAGTATGCCTCCCTTTAAGCAGTACATTTTTGGGTCTTGATTTGTCTATTTATTTTAATCTTTATTTAGTATATTTAGTTTATTTGCATTTAACACAAGAGCCTCTATAGTTGGATTTTGTGTGTGTATGTGGCCAAAAAACTTGCAAAACATAATGTTTTACATAAATTTTATCACATCAATTTCCAAGTGTACAGTATAATTTGATGACTACATGCACATTTTTGCAACAGGTCTCCAGAAATCCCCCCTCCCATCCTGCATGACTGAAACTCTATACACATCAAACAACAATTCTCCACCTCCTCCTGCCTCCATCCTTTGGCAACCACCATTCTACTCCTGATTGCATGAGTCTGACTACTTTAAATATAGTGGAATCATACAGTGTTTGCCTTTTTGTGACTTGCCTATTTCACTTAGTATAAGGTCCACAGGTTCATCTATGTCACAAAAAACAGGATTTTCTTTTTTATTAAGGATTAATAGTAGTCTATTGTATGCATATATCACATTTTCTTTATCCACTCATCCGTTGATGGACATTTGAGCTGTTTTCATATACTGGCTATTGTGAGTAATGATGCAATCAACATAGGAATGCAGATATCTCTTCAAAACCCTGATTTCAATTCTTTTAGTTATATATCCAGAAGAGAGATTGATGGATCATATGGTAGTTTTGTTTTTAATTTTTTGAGAAACTTTCATACTCTGCCACAGTGCTGTACCACTTTACATTTCCACCAATGGTGCACAAGGACTCCATTCTTCCACATCCTTACCGGTATTTACTATTTTCCATTTTTGGGGTAGTGGCCATCCTAACAGGTGTAAATTGTTACTTTATTGTGATCTTGACCAGCATTTCCCTGATAATTAATGATGTTGAACATCTCTTTATATACCTATTGGCCATGCGTATGTTTTCTTTGGAAGAATGTCTATTCAGGTCCTTTGCCCATATTTAAATCAGATTATTTATTTGTTTTTTTCTTGATATTGAATTGCGTGAGTTCCTCATATATTTTGGATATTAAGCCCTTGTCAGATATACAGTTAGCAAATATTTTCTCCCATTCTCTAAGTTGCCTTTTCATTTTGTTGATTGTTTACTTTGCAGCACAGAAGTTTCAAGTTTGATGTAGTTCCACTGGACTATTTTGGATTTTTTTACCTGTGATTTTCACAGTATTTCCAGAGAGAAAAATGGATAACATCATTACTGAGTGTATTTTTTTTTTTGCCAAATGTAATAGAAGGTAGTCATATATAGAAAAATTGAGAAATTCCCTTATTCTTTATCCAACTCTTTTTTTCTACTCTGGCCTTTTTGCTTTTGAAAATGATCATATGATCACACTGTATCTACCAAATGACTTATTACAGAGAGAAATATTAATTCCTTAAAATGGTATGCTTATAAGTTCTGAATAAAATGTGCCAACAAAAAGTATACACCATTATTAAAAATTCATATCACATTTTTCTTCATTTTGGACTCTTAGAATAGTTTTTCAACTAGAGAACTAAATAATACCAGACAAAATTTATCTTATGATACCTCAATTGATTATTTTAACTTTTTTATTAAAAGGTAATCACATACCATCTACCTCCTTTAACAAATTTCCCACTTCTGTGTGCATGTGCACTTATGGGATGTTTGCATGCTCTTCTACTCATGAGTTTGTGTGTTCCCTGTTTACACATAAGTTTGCCTAGGCAAATGGTGGAGAAAATGTGAACATGTGAATAAATCAAATATTATTAATAAGGTTTTCAAGAAGGAGGATGCCAAAATTCTGAAGGTTCCATTTGGCCATTCTCATTTAGATGTCACATAGCTGGACATATGGTTTCTTTTTACCAGGTGACAGACTTTTAAAGAGGAAAAAGTATCACCTCAGTAATTTAAGGGCAGTGTGAGCATTAAAGTGTGAGTCATTTCCTGCAGAATATCTGATAGGAGTGAAACGAGGTCACTGTGGATCCTACAGCTTTATAAAGTCAATCCTAAAGACAATTTTGCCTTCTCAATCACTTTCTTGAATGCACACTTGACCTCCTTGTTCCTCAGGCTGTAGACCAGAGGGTTCAGCATAGGGATGACCATGGTGTAGAACACAGATGTGATTTTGTCTGTGTCCATGGAATGACTGGAGCTGGGCTGGGAGTACATAAAGATGGCTGTTCCATAGAAGATAGAGACCGTAGCGAGGTGAGAAGCACAGGTGGACAAAGCCTTTTGGTGTCCTGCGGATGAGTGCATTTTCAGAATGGTGATAAATACGAGTAGGTAGGAAATCAAGATAACCAAGAGAGCAAAAAAAATGTTGAAACTTGCCACAAAAACAAGAATTAGCTCACTAACCTGTCTGTCAGAGCAAGACAGGGCCAGGACTGCTGGAAGATCACAGAAAAACTGATGGACCCGATTGGACTTACAGAAAGAGAGACTGAATGTGTTTCTAATGTGGATAGAGGAATTCAGGAAACCGTAAACATATGAGCCCGTGGCCAGACGTTCACACACACTCATCGTCATGGTAGTGGTGTAATGTAGAGGTTTACACACTGCTGCGAAGCGGTCATAAGCCATTGATGCCAAGAGGAAGTTTTCCACAGTGGCCAAGGCTACAAAAAAGAACATTTGAGCAGCACATGCATTGTAAGAGATGACCTTGTCTCCTATAAGGAACCCAGCCATGACCTTGGGAGTGACAACTGTAGAGTAGCAAAAGTCCACAAGAGACAGGTTACCAAGGAAAAAGTACATGGGAGTGTGGAGACGAGAGTCTAAGAGAATCAACAGGATCATCCCCAGGTTCCCAACCACACTGATGAGATAAATAAAAGTGAATATTATAAAGAGAGGGACCTGTAGTTCTGGGGCATTGGTTAGACCTAGAAGGATAAACTCAGTCACTTCTGTGCTGTTCTCCATAGATGGTATTTGTGAATCATGAAGTTCCCTATAGCAATGAAAAATAAAGGAACAAAAAATAATAAATGAAAAAGAAATTTAGGTGAAATTAAAAAGTATAACAATAATGTGCATTATAGTAATAATTTGTACTTCAATATTCCCCAGATCTAAAGTATGGGCTTGAGAATTATATTTAATACATAAATTATCTATAGAGTTACACATTATTGAAACAGAATGATCTTCACAAATAGTCTCTCAACTTCTAAATTTTGTAAATTTATAAACTGAGATATAGCAAATGTAGTCTTAATTAAGATGACATGTCTGCAATGGATATTATCTGTCAATTAAGTTTTCCTGAGCCTAGTAAATGCTTATACTTTCTTGTTGCTCATCTACCAGGAACTATTTAGACAATTTACATGAATATTTATTTATTCCTCTTAACAACTCTATGGGATTTACTAGTTGTTAACTCCTTTAACTTATGAAGCACAGAGATTCATTAATGTGTTTAAGTTTAAAAAATTATTAGTGTCCAAATTCAAGTTTTATGTCAAGGTAGAGTGGTTCCCAAGTCTATTGGTCTTAAATGAATTTAAATAAAATGGAATTTAACTCAATGTATAGTTACCATTGTCTCCACAGGTCCAAACTCAGTGTTTGGGGTTTTCCAGTGAATTAACTGAGATATGTATATATGCAATAGGTGACTTTGTGTAGCTGGGCAATAGGGGCATGTACACCCAGCAGAGGTAATGATGGAAAAGCATGGCCTTGAGTGTAGAGCTTGGGAAGCAGGGAGAGGTGCGCATCAGTGTTACCGTGTACTACCTAAGATTCATTAGTCCTAACACAACTACCTGAACCTAATTTTCTCCATCTACAAAATGAAAATATTGATGAAACCTTCCTCAAGATATTATTGTGAGAATTAAATGAAATATTGCACAAAAACAATGATTAAAATTCTGAGTTTTTAGCACGGTTAGTGTTAGGTATAAGATTATTATTAGGACAGAATCATGGCCTATGTATTTGTTTGGGAAAGGTGGGTGGTAACATGCAGGCCCAGGTGCAGGTGAGTTCTGAAGTCTCACAGCCTCTCTCTTTTGTTTGCTTTTTCTCAAGCAATTGGTCCAGTGAGATTTTCTGTGTCCTCCAGTGCCTCTCAGTCTGTCCTTTGCCGGCATGAGAGGCTATTCCAGTCTTTCCTTATGAGCCATTCTTTTGCTTAATTTCTCCTTAAAATCTATATTCTAGCTTGGGTTGAAAGAGTTCCTTTCTTAATCTCATTCTTTCTGTCATGACTGCCATCCCATAGTGGAATCACTGAAATCAATGTTTAAAAGTACCTAGTTTGTCGGCCTCCTTTAGCTGGCAAATTTGTTTGGGGGGTGAATTCCATTTTTTAACTTTTTTCTTTGAATAAATTATTGCATAGGGACAGTGTTTTAAATCTTTGTATTTGAATTCTAGGCCTTGAGAGAGATATCTAATACCTGCTAATCATCATTCTCTACCAGCACCCTAATTCTTTCACATCTTCACTTTACAAGCCTAACCCCAAAAGTTATGATGTTTTTCAACTTTTGACACTCATTGCCACTTGTAAAATTCTGTGTTTTATAGGCAATAATAAGACCTCTACAGACAAATAATGTGTGTGTGTGCATATATATATATGCATATTCTTTCATTTAATTTTTTAAATTTAATCCTTACAATAATGTTGTAAGGTGGGTAGTATTATTATTCTCATTTTGTTATTTACAGATCTGAGAATTTTAGAATGTATATAAAGCTCTACAATTATACAGTTAGTATAAGGAAGACTAAAGAGACAAGATTCAAACACATCTGTGAACAAATCAAAAAAGCCTGTGCTTTAGCCACCTCACTGTCAGCATTTGTAGATATACTGGTAATAATTAGGGTCAAGTTATGGGGAATAGGTTATGGTGGAGTATGAAACTTACTAATTCAGTTAATACCTTCTATAGTTTAAAGAATGGTCATTTCATATTCATTTTCTCTCTCTCTTTACCCTCCCTCCTCAGTGAGGTGCAATTAAGAAGGTGCAATTAACACTTAATCAGAGCATCACCTTTCCTTTTTCTATTGTTGTTGATCCTTTTTTAGGAAAGTAGCATCTTGATGTTTCACAAGTATCACTAAGCTGTCTACTGATGGAAGTTTTGACATTTATGTCTAGCCTTAATTCACTGTTTTAGAAAAATGTTCAACACATACATTTCTGTGCTGAAATAACTCGTAATAGGTATAGCTGCCTCACTGCTTTTGCATGAATTACACTTCTCACTAAATGTGTATGTGCGGTAGAGAAGCTTACCTTGTTGTGGGAAAAAAAGGGACAGTCAATCCTGAATAGTGTGTCTGAAATCAGGAATTCGGCCATAGAATGCTGTTGGAGATACTCTCCATCAGGTACCGGTCAAAAGTTTTCAAGATCCTAAGGCAAGTGAAGATGGAGAAAAGAACACTCAGATGGAGTCAGAAACTTGAGTACAAATCCTGAGTCCATCCTTAATTCTTATTGTGCCCTTGGAGGAGTCACTAGTCTTCTTATTTGTAAAATAAACAAAATTACCTCTCCCACGTAATTCACAGAATTGTGTCTATGAATAGGAAATGAGAGAAGTTCTATAAACACTTTGCTGAGATGTTATCAGTTAAAGTCAGTCAATATAATTTCCATCCAGGAGCGTTTTCTCTGGCCATGATTGCAGGCTCATAGCAAATCATAGGGTTACAGATGAGGACAGGGGCAGGCTTGCATATATTGACAACTGTTACCATTCAGATGCACAGATGGCAGCAAGAGGAACTCAGCACATGGTCTGGTTTCTCTAAAACTGTGTCACATTGAGTTATATTGGAATTTCAGAGGAGGATGCAGGGGAACCAACAGAAACTATTGAGAGCTCTCTGGAGATGTTCCCATGAGGGCAACTAAGCTCTAATCCCACTTTTTCATGAAACAAGCAATCAATCTGCCTGTGGGGACCTAACTGGATATGTTGACGGTGTACACATGATTTTATATTGCTGTTTTTCATTTTCTAATTAAAGTGTAATTTACAAAGAGTAATATCCATAGCTTTTGGTGTATAGTTATAAGAGTCTGGTCAAATTTATATGGTCATGTAACCACTGCTACAATCATGATATAAAAGAGCTCCATTATCTAAACAAATCCGCTGAGCTTTTTTTTCCAAGAATTGATTTTTTATTTTGAAATATTTAATTGACAAATAAATATTGCATACATTCAATGTGTACTATGTAGTGATTTGAAATATGCATAATGATTAGCAGATAATCATAACGATTATCACAATCGAATGAATGAACACATCCGTTACCACCCATGCTATATATTGGATTCCTAGTTTCGGTTACAGCTAAAAGTTTGTATCTTTTGATCAATGTCTCCCCATTTCCCCTACCCCACTCTCAGCCCCTGGAAACCACTTTTTTGCTGTTTGTTTCTATGAGTTTGACTTTTTTAGATTTCACATATGACATCACACAATATTAGTCTTTCTGTGTCTGGCTTATTTCATCTAGCATAAGGTCCTCCAGTTTCATACATGTTGTCACAAATGGCAGGATTTTTTCTCTTTCTAAGCCTAAATAGTACATATATTATTCATAATATATATAATATTAATGATACTATATATATCACAATATATCCTCACCATCAATGGACACCTAGGCAGTTACCATGTCTTGGCTATGGGGAATAATACTACAATGAATGTGCGAGTGCAGATACCTCTTTGAGGGACTGATCTAATTTCTATGTTATTACCCAAAAGAGGGATTGCTGAATCCTATGGTACTTCTATTTTTTAATTTTTGATGAACTTCCATACTGTTTTTTATAATGGCTGTACCAATTTACATTTCCACCAATAGCATGCTAGGGTTCCCTTTTTTCCACATCTTCACCAACAATTGTCTTTCGTCTTTTTGATAATAGTCATTCTAACAGGTGTGAGGTGATATTTCATTGCAATTTTGATTTGCATTACTCTGATCATTAGTGATGTTGAGCACGTTTTAAAGTACCTGCCTTCCACTTGTATGTTTTCTTTAGAGAAATGTCTATTTAGGTCTTTTGCCCATTTCTTAGTCAGATTGTTTGCTTTTTTGCTGTTGAGTTATATGAGTTACTTGTATATTATAGATATTAACCCTTTGTAAGATATATAGTTTGCAAGTATTTTCTCTAATTTCATAGCTTGCCTTTTCATTTTGTTGATTATTTTTTTGTTATGCAGAAGATGTTTAGTTTGATATACTCTGATTTGTCTAATTTTGCTTTTGTTGCCTGTGATTTTGGAGTCGTACCCCAAAAGTCATTTTCAAGACCAAGGCCAAGGAGATTTTCCCCTACGTTTTCTTCTAGGAGTTGTGTGGTTTCACCTAATATTTAATTCTTAAATACATTTTGAGCTATTTTTGTAAGTGGTATAAGATGAGGGCCCAATATCATTCTTTTGCATGTGGATATACAGTTTTCCTAGGACCGTTTACTGAAGAGACTGTCTTTTCCCTATTGCATATTCTTGGTGCCCTTGTTGAATATTAGTTGACTGTATACATGTGGTTCACTTCTGCATTCTAGTCTGGGGCTCTGGACAGGCCAGCTGGTAAAGACCTTGGTCACTAAGCAGTTTTTGGTAGGATCTTTAGGGTTTTCTGTATATAAGAACTTGACATCTGAAAACAGGGACAATTTAATTTCTTTTTTTTTAATTTAGATGTGTTTAATTTCTTCCCCTTGCCTAACTGCTCTGTCTAGGACTTCTGATACTATGTTGAATAGAAACGGCACATCCTTATAGCACATCCTTGTCTTGTTTCTGATCTGAGAGAAAAAACTTTTAACTTTTTCCCATTGAGTATGATGTTAGCTATGGGTTTGTCATGTATGGCTTTCATTGTATTGAGGTAAAATATTTCTAAATCTAATTTGTTGAGAATTTTTATTATGAAAGAATGCTAAATTTTGTAAAATGTTTACTATGTATCTATTGAGATTATCACGTTGCTTTTGTTCTTTATTCTGTTAATGGGGTGTATCACATTTATTGATCTGTGTAGGCTGAACCATCCTTGTATCCCAGGGGTAAATCTTACTTCATTATGGTGTATGATCCTTTTAATGTGTTGCTGAATTCATTTTAGTTACAAACATTTTGGTTACATATATTGCATTTGCATCGCCCAAACCAGAGCTACAAGTGTGCCCAACCACCAGAGGGTGAGCTCCGCACCCATTAGTTATGAATTTACCCATCCCTTCCACCCCGCTCCCACCTACCTGGCACCCGATGAATATTACTTCCATGTGTGCACCTAAGTGTTGATCAGTTAGTACCAATTTGATGGTGAATACATGTGGTGCTTGTTTATCCATTGTTGTGATACTTCACTTCAAAGTATGGGCTCTAGCTCCAACCAGGATAATACAAGACGTGCTAGTTGACCATTTTTAAAAAATAATACATTAATTGTGGTTCTGGTTACATAACCATGCACATTTGACCAAATCCTTAGAAATATACACTAGAAGCGTGGACCTTACTGTTGGTAAATTACACCTTAATTAGAAGATAAAAAAATCACACTAAGCAATACAAAATCATGTGTGCATACTCAACATATCCAGCTAAATACTCCACAGGCAGTTTAATTGCTTCTTTCATAGGGAAGTGGGATGAGGAACTATAGATGCCCTCATGTGGGGTGTTCCCTGAGGGCTTCATGTCTCTATAAACCCCTCCTGATTCCCTTGCATTAGCCTGTGAAATCCCAAGGCTCCATGATATCACTTTAAGAGACAAGAATATGTACTGGGCCACTTTATTTTTCTGAATGCATGTAGTTGTCGGTACCTGTAGGCCTTCTCCAGACCTGAGATTTCCTAAGTCTGCAACCATGGCCAAGGAAATCATTTCAAGATTAAAATTATACTGAATGGCCTTAAAATGATAACCCTTATCCAAGTGGTTTTATAGACCTTCCCTCAGCTGCTATTTACAGATACAATTCTGTGAATTATGTAGGAGAGATAGTTTTACTGTGTTTATTTTATAAATAAAAAGGAAGTAAGTGGCCCCTCCAATTAAGACTTAATGGTGGATTCAGAACTTGAACCCAGGGGCTTAGATGCATGGTAGTGTTTTTTTCCTCCATCTTTCCTTGCCTTAAAGAGCTTGGAAACTTTTTACTACTACCTGTGAAAAAGTAACTCTAAGAGCATTTGTGCCTTATTCCATGATTGCATTTCTGATTTGAGAATCACTATTCAGGATTGACTATCCCTTCTTTTCCAGCAGCAAGGTAAGTGTCTGTATTCCATATATACTTTTAGTAAATAGGGTAATTCATGCAAAAGCAGTAGGACAGCTATACATACTATGCTCCTTGAGCACAGGAATATATGCTTTAAACATTTTTTTTTCTAAATCAGTAAGTGGAAGCTGGAGTATAAATGTCAAAACTTCCATTAATAGGGAGTTTAGTGATAATTCTAAAGTATCATACTGCTTCCCTAAAGAAGATGAACAAAAATTAAGATAGATGATGCTCTGATTGAGTAGCTGGTAATTTTATCCCATTCACTATCAGTTAGCCTCCCACTGGACGTAAAACTAACTAACAAACAAACAAAAATAGCAGATGTGTGAATTGACAGTTCTTTAAACTACAAAAAGAATGAAATGAATTGACAAGAACCAAATCGCATTTTAACATTTTCCCAATAATCTCACCATTATTATTAGCACATCTAAACATACAGATAGTGAGGTGGCTAAAAGCACAGATTTTGATTAGGATAGAATAAATGAGGTTTAGGGAAGTAAAGTTGGGACCAAAGGCTGCCTAGGTAGTACATGGTAGGGCTGATATACACCTTCCCCAGAGCCCAAGCTCTGTACCTGATGCCCTGTCTTCCCCTCAGAATTTCCTCTGCTGGGTTGTACATGCCCCTACTGCCCCAGTTATCCTAACACTTCTAACGTGAACATATCTCTTAGTTTCTTCACTGTGAAACCTCAGTCACTGACTTTGTACCAATGAAGACAATGAGTAATTATAAATCGTTTCAATTCAATTTGATTTAGATCCAATTAAGACCACTGGACTTGAAAATCTGTCTCCTGGGCTCAAAGATTGGCTTGAAAATTAATACTTGTGTAAATATAAATAAATTACTTAATCTTATGTGCTTCATAATTTAAATAAATGTAATAACTAACCAACCTCAGTTAATAGTGTTGAAAGGAATCAATAAATATACATGTAAATTCTCTAGAACAGTTCCTGGTATGTGAGTAACATGGAAGAATAAACTTTTTCTAGACTAGGGAAAACTGAGTTAACAGATAAATTCATTCCACATAAGTCATCTTGAACAAGTCATTAAATATTTTACATATCAGTTTATAAATTTATAAAATTAAAAATTGGAAGGTTATTCATAAAGAACCTTTAAATTCAACAGATTATAACTCTAGATAATTAATACACTAAATATTGTTGTCAAGCCTATGCTTTAGACCTACAGAATTTGTGAAGTAAAACTTTTTGCTATAATTAAATAATGTACATTATATTTATACATTTCTAAATTTCTTTTTTTTTATCATTCTAATCCTTTATATCTCCTTGCTAAAAGACATCTTCTTATTCACAATGACGCTGATGGAGAATTGTACAGAAGTCACACAGTTCATTCTTCTAGGATTAACCAATGCCCCGGAACTCCAGGTCCTCCTCTTTATATTCCTCACTGTCATTTACCTTGTAACTCTGACTGGAAATCTAGGGATGACGGTGTTGATCCTATTGGACTCTCGTCTCCACACTCCCATGTACGTTTTCCTCAGTAGCTTGTCTCTGGCGGACTTTGGATACTCCTCAGCTGTCACTCCCAAGGTCATGGCTGGGCTCCTCATAGGAGACAAGGTCATCTCCTACAATGCATGTGCTACTCAAATGTTCTTTTTTGTAGCTTTTGCCACTGTGGAAAATTACCTGTTGGCGTCAATGGCCTATGACCGCTACGCGGCAGTGTGTAAACCACTACATTACACCACCACCATGACGACGAGTATGTGTGCTCATCTGGCCGTAGGCTCCTACATCTGTGGTTTCCTAAACGCCTCCTTCCACACTGGGGACATATTCAGTCTCTCTTTCTGTAAGTCCAGCCTGATCCATCACTTTTTCTGTGATGTTCCAGCAGTCATGGCTCTGTCTTGCTCTGATAAACACATTAGTGAAGTGGTTCTGGTTTTTATGTCAAGCTTCAATATTGTTTTTGCTCTGCTGGTTATTTTGATCTCCTACGTGTTTGTATTTATGACCATCTTAAAGATACACTCATCTCAGGGACACCAAAAGGCTTTGTCCACCTGTGCTTCTCACCTCACTGCAGTCTGCATCTTCTATGGGACAGTAATCTTCATGTACTTACAGCCCAGTTCCAGTCATTCCATGGACACAGACAAAATGGCATCTGTGTTCTATGCCATGGTCATCCCCATGCTAAACCCTGTGGTCTACAGCTTGAGAAACAAAGAAGTCAAGAATGCATTCAAGAAAGCTGCTGAGAAGGCAAAACTTTCTCTATGATTGGGATTTTAACATTGCAGTATGCACAATGATGTTTCATTCATCTCATATCTTCTTTATGAAATGAGTTACTAATGCATTTAAAAACCCACAATGCATTTAAATTCCTGAGGTGATATTCTTACCTCTTCAGAAGTCCATTGTCCAATAAGAAAATATTCTCAGAAATGTAATGACTGAATGAAGAAGGCTTAAGGGAATTATTAGAAGTTTTAGGACTTGCTTGTCAAACCTTGATAATGACATTTCATTTATCATTTGTCCCACTTACATTTTCCCTGCCACTTTCTAATGCAAACATACATTTAAACAGGAGTATCAACAAGCCCATGAACAAAAGTACACGTATATAACATTTTTGGGCCGGTAGACATTACACTGAAAACCTTGTCAGGGGTAAATGGAGTGTGGCTAGTTTTTAATTTAAGTAATTTAAATAATTAATTGGGTATTATAGTATAAATTTACTTTTATTTTGATTTTTGAATAGAATATTTTTAGAGCAGTTTTAGTTTAACAGTAAAATTGAGAGGAAGGTACAGAAATTTCTCATACACATTTTGCCCCCACATACTCATAGCCTCCCCCATTGTCAATATCTCCACTACAGTGGTACATTTGTTACAAAGGATAAACCTACAATGACGTATCTTTATCACCCCAAGACCATAGTTTACATTAGGATTCACTCTTGGTGCTGTAAATTCTATGGCCTTGGACAAATGTATGATGACCTGTGTCCATCATTATAGTATCGTACAGGGTACTTTCACTGCCCTAAAAATCCTCTGTGCTCAGCCTATTCATTACTTCTTTTTCCCAACCCCTGAAAACTACTGATCTTTTTCTGTCTCTGTAGTGTTGTCATATAGTTGAAATCATACAGTACATAGCCTTTTCTTTTTGGTTTCTTTCATTTGGTAATATGCATTGTTTTCTACATGTATTTTCATGGCTTTATAGCTCATATCTTTGTAACACTGAATAATATTCTAATGTCTGGGTACATCACACTTTATCATTTACTTACTGAAGGATATTTTGATTGCTTCCAAGTTTTAGCAATTATGAATAAAGCTTCTATAAACATCCATGGCTTACCTGTTTTTTCTCCAACTTCACCGGATGTTCTTCAGGTTTTCACTGTGGGTTTTCATCCTCCTTTCATACTGTGAATGTGGATAAAAAATGCTCCATCCTGATTGCTTCTGTTTTTATGGCCTTATTGAACTTTTCACTGACATCTCAAAAACAACATGTACAAAACTAAACTTTTGGTTTTATTCCCCAAATTTAGATTCTGATTGTACTTGTAGTAAATCTTGTATGGCCTACAAGAGGTGCATGACCTCTCTTCCACCACCTATCTCATCATTTTCTACCAAAGTTCTCATACCCATTCTGTGGTATTTTGTTTGACACGTATGACTACATGTTCATCACACAGGTCCTCCTGGGATGGGGAGGGCTCCTTCCATGTGATCATTGAAAGACACAAGCTAATGAAACTTCACCATCCACAGCTGCACCAGCTGTAACACTAAGCCTCCTTAGTCTTCATGGAGGAGAGACAACTGAAATGTGGTACATGTGGTACACGTGCTTCAACCTACCCAAATGGTACATACTCATTCTTCCCACAGTTTGTTGACTGGAGTTAGTATATGTGTCTGCTGAGCTGCAATGGAACTGTCACATGTGGGAAAGTAGATGGAAAGTTTGAGCAATATTTTTATAGCCCGTGCCACATCAAGGTTGTCAAATGATAAAATAATTCTATGGAATACATGATATGTGCTGGAAATTATATATACATCATCTGATAATCTTAATCCTATAAGGATGACAGCATATTGTTTTCTCCCTCATACAGAGTTTTAAGTTTGAAGGGATTAAATAAGTTAGCTGAATTTGAGGCCAAGGCATCTGAGCGCACACAACAAATTTGTAACCACTATACATGCCTCATTGATCACGCTGTGCTAAGTCTCCTTGGGAGTGTGAATTCAGAGGTGATTGTGAAATACACACTAAAAGTGTGTACCTTACTGTTGGTAAATGATACATTAATTAGAAGATTAAAAAAACAACAACAAGCAACACAAAAGCATGTGTGCATACCCAACATATCCAGCTAAATTCCCCACAGATGGTTTAATTCCCTTCTTTCACAGGGAAGTGGGATGAGGAACTATAGATACCCTCATGTGGGGTGTCCCCTGTGGGCTTCATGTCTCTATAAACCCCTCCTGATTCCCTTGTATTAGCCTGTGAAATCCCAAGGCTCCATGATATCACTTTAAGAGACAAGAGTATGTACTGGGCCACTTTATTTTTCTGAATGCATATAGTTGTCGGTACTTGTAGGCCTTCTCCAGTCCTGAGATTTGCTAAGTCTGCAACCAGGGCCAAGGAAATCACTTCAAAATTAGAATTATATCGAATGACCTTAAAATGACAACTCCTTATCCAATGGGTTTTATAGGCCTTCCCTTAGCTGCTATTGACAGATGCAATTCTGTGAATTACGTAGGAGAGGTGATTTTACTGTGTTTATTTTATAAATAAAAAGGAGATAAGTGGCCCCTCCAAGTAAGACTTAATGGTGGATTCAGAACTTGAACCCAGGGGCTTAGATGCGTGGTAGTGTTTTTTCCTCCATCTTTCCTTGCCTTAAAGAAGTTGGAAACTTTTTACTACTACCTATGAGAAAGTAACTCTAAGAGCATTTGTGCCTTATTCCATGACTGCATTTCTGATTTGAGAATCACTATTCAGAATTGACTATCCCTTCTTTTCCAGCAGCAAGGTAAGTGTCTGTATTCCATATTTACTTTTAGTAAATAGGGTAATTCACACAAAATCAGTAGGACAGCTATACATATTATGTTCCTTGAGCACAGGAATATATGCTTTAAACATTTTTTTTCTAAAATAGTGAATTGAAGTTGGGGTACAAATGTCAAAACTTCCATTAATAGGGAGTTTAGTGATACTTGCAAAGTATCATACTGCTTCCCTAAAGAAGATGAACAAAAATTAAGATAGATGATGCTCTGATTAAGCGGATGGTAATTTTGTCTTACTATTAGTTAGCCTCCCAGTGGAGGTAAAACAAACAAACTAGCTAACTAACAAACAAACAAAAATAGCAGATGTGTGAATTGACAGTTCTTTAAACTACAAAAAGAATGAAATGGATTGACAAGAACCAAACCGCATTTTAACATTTTCCTAATAATCTCATTCTTATTTTTAGTAGCACATTTAAACATACTGATAGTGATAGTGAGGTGGCTAAAAGCACAAATTCTGATTAGGTTGAAACTGCATTTCAATCTTAAATCTTGAATATTCTTCATATTAGTTGTGTAATTATAGAGTATCACATAACTTTTCAAATCTCAAATTCCCATAATGGTAAAACAAATATAATAATAATAATACCCACCATACAAATACACAACACACACACATACACACATTTATATGAAAACCTTTTAGCGTTATTTGTAAAACATAATATATCCTAAAAGTGATTATGTACGTTAAGGTTGGCAAACAATGCTTTCATGGGCTAAGCTTATAAGCTGCAATGTGGAAAGATGGTAGGCAATAGTCGTTAGCAGAATATAAATGCCCTTTTTAATTTAATACACTGTTCCTACTCAAGAACTGATTCAAATAATAATTTTACAACATAGAGCTTGCCACCAAACAGATCTGCACACTAAACATAACCCACAATTGAGGCATTCTAAACTCTAAATATCTGTATTCAACTAAGGGATGACAATAGTAAGGGAAAGAATGAGTTTAAGAAAAGAAGACTCTTTCAAGTCAAGCTACAGTATCAATTACAAGGAAGAAATTAAACAAAAGAATGGCTCATGTGGAATGGCCAGAGAAGCCAATCATACGGGTGGAAAAACAACATAGTGAGAATTACTGGAGGGCACAGAGAGTCTCAATGGCCCTAGTGTATGACAAAAGACAAATTGAAGAGCCAAACTATAAAGCTTCAAAATTTACCCAAACATGAAGCCCTGCATGCTGCCATCCCCCTTTCTCAAGCTAACACAGAGACCACGATTCTATCCCAATAATAAGACCGTAACTAGCATTCATTGGAATTTTATCCATGGTTTTAAAAATAATTTTCAAAATAATACCCTAAGGCAGATCTCATTAATATTTTCATTTTTCAGGCAGAATAAATGAAGTTCAGGCAAGTAAAGTTGGGACCAAAACTGCCTAGGTAGTAAATGGTAGGACTGATACACACCTTTTCCTAGAGCCCAAGGTCTGTGCCCGATGCTCTGTCTTCCCCTCAAGTATTCACTCCTGCAATTTTACTTTGTTTTTCTATACATTATATATTTATTGTTCCATAATTCCCTCATTACTACTCCCTTTTGTGTTTAATTTATTTTTGTAGTATACTCTTTGATTTTTTTCTTATTTTCATATTAATTCTATATGAATTATTTTAGTGATTATCCTGAGGATTAAAATTAACATCTAAATTTGTAACAATCTAGTTTTAGTAATACCAAAGTAGCTTCAATGGTATATTAAAAATTCTGCTCCTACCCTAATGTTCTTCTTCATTTATGTTATTATTATAAATTATATCTTTATATGTTTTGTGCCCATTAGCATAGGTTTGTAATTATTGTTTCATGCATTTGTATTTGATATTGTATTAAAAAATAGAGCAGTTACAAAGCAAAAATACAATAATACTGGCTTTTATATTTACATATGCAGTTTCCTTTAATAGCGTTCTTTAATTTTTCAGATGATTTTTAGTTATTGTCTGGAGTACTTTCATTTTAGTCTAAGAAAGCCTTATAAGACTGTCTTGTAGGACAGGTCTACCATTGATCAACTCTCGACTTTCATTAATACAGGACGGTCTTATTTTGTCCACCATTTTTGAAGGTTACTTTTGCTGGACATAGAATTCTCAGCTGATAGGCATTTTTTTAATACTTTAAATATGTCATCTTGCTACCTGTGGACTCCATAGTTTAGATAAGAAACCATTTATTAATTTGATTGAGAATTCCTTGTATGTGACAAATTGCTTATCTCTTAAAGATTTCATGATTGTTTGACTTGGAATAGTTTGATTATAACATGTGTGAGGATCTCTTCATGTTAATCCTTCTTGATTTTTGTGAGGTTTTTGGAAGTGCAGATTTATATATTTTATCAAATTTTGAAAATTTTTGGCCATAGTTCCTCAAATATTTCTAATAGCCTTTTCCTTCTCTCATCTCTCATTCCCACTTGTTCTTGTGTTGGTACACTTGATGGCATGCAATAGATCTCTTAAGCTCTTTTCAGTTTTCCTCATTCTGATTCTGTTTTATTTTCTCCTCTCCGGACTGGATTATTACAATTGACTTGTCTTCAAATTCACTGATTATTTCTTCTCCCCTCTCAAATAATTTTAAAAACTCTCTGGTGAATTTTTTACTTTAATTATTTTACTTTTTAGCTCCAGAAATTCTATCTGGTTCCTCTTTATAATTTTCATTTATTTATTGGTATTCATTATATTTTGAAACATCATTGTCCTGGTTTTCTTTAGTCCTGTATTCATTTTTTTCTTATTCTCTTTGAATGTATGTAAGGCATTTGTTTTAAAACTTTTGTCTTCTACATATAATGTTTGTGTTTCCTTAGGCGAATTTTTGTTAATTATTTTTTCCTGTGAATGGGACACGGTTTCTTCATCCTTTGCATGTATGTCACTTCATTTTTACTGAAAATTAGACATTTTTAATATCATAGTATTGTAACTCTCTCTGGAAGTCAAATTATTCCCCCTCCCCAAGTTTCTTTTGTTGTTCTTGCTTTCTCTGTGTGTATTTGTTTATTTAGTAAGTTTTCTAAAATATTTTTAAGAATGTATTCATTGTCATATGTGGTCTCTGATGTCTCTGTTTATTTATTTGCGGTCACCTAGCAGTTTGACAAATACATTTTTAAACATCATGTTATGCTACCTTTTTCTTGATTCAGCATTCACTTAGGTTTTGTAAATCTTTGACTATTTTCCAGAGTTCTAACAAAGTTGATTCTGACAGCTTTTGGTTGCTTTTTCAGTGTTTCTGTGGAGCAATAGGCCCTTGAAATATTCTAATCTACTGTTTTCCTGCCTCTGCCTTATGTAGAACCAATAGACGCATTTAGAGCCTGTCAAATAATCCAGATTAATCTCACATGTCACTACCCTTCATTTGATCACAACTGCAAAGCCATTGTCATGTGAGGTAAAATTTACAGATTCTAGGTATTAGAATTTGACATTTTAGGGGCCATTATTCATATCCTACAGATTTGTTTCTCACTTATGCTACTATATGTTCATCATGCAGGTTGTGCTGTGTGGTCACTCAAAGACACCTGCTGATGAAGACATCACCATTTATAGCTGTACCTTCTGGAACAGTAAGCCCATTGGTTATTACATAAGGAGAGAAGATAAGGGGGAATAGTGTGCATGCTTCAACCAATATTACAATACTTTCCACAGTTCATTATCTATAACTATTACATGTCTTGTCTAGCTGAAATGGGACAGGCATATGTGGATAAACAGGTGGATTGTCTGGGTACCAATATTTTTGTGACTCATGCTATATTAAGTTGTATATATAATAAATATTAACATTTAATCTATAGAATTCCTAATACCTGATATGTGGTAGAAATTGTGCTATGCTTTGTATATATGTCATGTAATTATCTTCTTGAAAATCTTATGAAGATTACAAGATATTATTTTCTCCTTCCTTATAGAAGAGAAGCTAAAGTTTAAAGAGGCTAAATCCCTTGCCCAAATTTGAGGTGAAGCAACGTTGGTGCACAAAGCAAATATTTAACCATGACACTTTCCTGTACTGAAAAAGGTGTGATAACTCTGTTTAGGAGTGTGCACTCAGAAGCAACTGTACAAATGAATGAACTGATCTATCTCCTTTGTTGGAAAAAAACATACCTAGTCTAGAACAGAGATGGTATGGTAAGTGAATGCTTAAAAAAATATTTGCCAATGAGACTTGTTGAGATGTCTTAGAGAAAAATAAAATAAAAATTAAATTAAATTTTATAAACTTTAAAATATTAAATGCCAATAAAGATATGAAACAATTTGAATGAATTTCTGGTGGGAATTAAAATGGTAGAGTCTCTTCAGAAAACAGCTTGGTAGTTTTTTATTCAAATAGACATATACTTACCATATGACAAATCAATCTGACTTCTAGGTATTTACTCAAATGATATGAAAACCTATATTCACCCAGGAAACTTTAAGCAAATATTTAGATCAGCTTTATTCTTAATCACCAGACACTAAAACCAATACAAATGTTCCTCAGCTGCAGAATGGGAAATATAACTGGTGATGTTTACATAATGCAATACTCTTCTACAATAAAAAGGATTCCATTTTTACATAGGTAATAATATATATGACCCTCAAATGCTAAGTGAAAGATGCCAGACTCAAAGACTGCATATTCTAGGATTATATTTGAGGACATTCTAGCAGACGCAAAATGATACAGACAAAACAATTTATTTGTTGCCGGGGAAGTGGCTGAGAGAAAAGGTTATCAAAAAGTAGGGTCAAATAAAATTTTTTAGGTGATTGAGGTAGTGGTTTCATGAATATATATTTCACAAAATTCTTAGAACTATATACTAAAAAGTATGAGTATTACTGTTTGTAAATTATGTCTTAATTAGAAAATGAAAAAAACATAAATAACAAGTAATACACAAACGTGTGCACATTAAAAATAATCAGCTTGACCCCCACAGGCTTTTTAACTGCTTCTTGTCTAGTAAAATAGGATGAGGCTCTGTGTATACTCTCACGGGGGAAATCTCCAGAGCTCTCTGCATCACTATAATTCTCTCCAGATCTCCATATATAAGCCTCTGAAATCCCAATATGATTCAATATAATGTCGTTTTAGAGAGACCACACTGTGTGCCAATTCCCTTTGGTCATCATTTATTCATCTGAACGATAATTATTGTTAGTCCACACATGACTTGCTTATCTGAGGATTTACTATGAGCCTTCAACCATGGTCAACCACTTTATCCCAAGATAAAAATTACATTGACTTTTGAAAGATAACCCCTTAGTGAGATGTTTTATAGACCTTCCATATTGGTTTTCACAGATACAGTTCTGCGAATTATGTGGGAGTGGTAATTGTAACATAGTTATTTTATAAATAAGCAGGAGATAAGTAATTTCTCCACGTGCAAAGAAAGAATTTATGTTAGATTCAGAATTTGATCCATGTGAATGTTCTTTCCTCCATTCTTTCCTAAGAGACTTGGAACTTTTTGACCACTACCTGAGAGTGGTCAGGTAGTGACCAATTTTCTTATTTGGCCAATTTTCTTATTTCAGACTGACTATTCTGAATTGACTGTTTCTGCTCTTCTAGCAGCAAGGTAAGCTTCTATATTCCATAAACATTTTTAGTGAGAAGTGTAATTCATGCAAAAGAAGTTGGGTAGATATAACCACTATGAGTAATTTCAAAACAGAAATATATGTTTTCAATATTTTTTCTAAAATATTGAGGTGATCCTGGGATAAAAATGTCAAAATTTCTTTCATAAGAAGTTCAACGATTCTTATGAAATATCATGTTTCCTACCCCCAAAATATGAACAAAAAGTATGATAGATGATGCTCTGATTGATTAGGTGGTAATTTCATCCTCTTTGCTATATATTTATTTCCCATTAGTGGTGAAAAAAAAACAAACAAAAAAAAGAAGAGTGAAATATTCCTTCTTTAAAGTACAAAAGGGTCTTGAATTAACAAACTCTGAACTGCATTTTATCATTTTCTCCGTAATCTCATTCTTATTATCACTAGTACTTCTATACATGTTGACAGTGATGTGGCTAAAAGCTTAGAATTTTAAGATGAATATGGGTTTAAGTCTGGAATCTTCAGTCTTTCTCATACTAGCTGTATAGTTTTAGAGTATCACCATAATTTCAAATTCTCAATTTTCTTAATGATAAGGTAAGAATAATAATACTACCTATCTCTCTCTTACACACACACACACACACACACACACACACACAAACACACACACACACCATTTATATATAAAGTTCTTGTTATTGGTTATAGAACATAAGATATGCTAAAAGTGGTCATGTTTATTAAGGTTGGCAAATATAATGTCTTTATAGGGGAGGCTTGAGAAGCGAAGTTACCAAAGATTTAGGAGAAAGATGGTGGCAGATAGAAGTTAGTATTGAAATGCATACCCTTCCAAAGTCTTTGATCCAGATACAAACATTTAAAATACTGCCCTTAAACAAGAACAGATTCAAATAAAATATTTTACAACATAGAACTTTCCACCAAATCACATCTATGAGCTAAAGACAGCCATAAACTAGTAACTTTCAATCTTTGATCTCTTTAATTTGGTTATGGAATGACAGTAATGAGAGAAAGAATAAGTTTAAGAAAAAGGAACTCTTTTACCCAAGCTGAAATATAGATTTCAAGGAAGAAATTAAGGAAAAGAATGGCTCACATGGCATTGCCAGAGCAGCCAATCATACACTTGGAGCAAGAACAGACTTAGAGTCCATCACTGGAGAACATGGAAAATCTCGGTATCCCTAGTATTGAGGAAAACCAAATTGGAGATGGAGACCTCAAGACTTCAAAACTCACTCACACCTGAAGACTTGCTTGTCATCATCCATCTTTATCAAACATAAAGACCATCATTCCATCCTAATAATTATACTCTAGCTATCACTCATCATGCTGTGCTTAACACCTTGTTTTATTAATACATTATCTTATTTAATTCTCACAATAATACTTCAAAGTAGGTCTCATTATTGTTTCCATTTTGCACATGGAAATATGATATTTAGGGTAGTTAGGTTAGAACCAATAACTCCAAGGTGGCAAATGGTAGGACTGATATGGATGTCTTTTAAGAACCCAAGCTCTGTATCTGCTGTTGCTGATGATATGGATTTTCTGAGAATTGCCTCTGCCAATTGAACATGCTCCTACTGTTCCAGTTATCTCACCACATCTACTATGCAAATATCACTCACTTGCTTCACTGTGAACCTGGAACACTGAGTTTGCACCAAAGGGGATGATGAGTAATTGTAAATTGAGTTAAATTCAATTTGATTTAAGTGGGGATTATACCATTAGACTTAAGAAGCATTCAGCATGAGTGCAAAGTTGGCATGGGTCCAAAGCATGGCTTTCCATTTAAGACTTGTTAAATATGAATAAATTACTCAATCTTTACTGCTTTATAAATTAAATGAATGCAACAACTATTCAGACTCATACTATTGCTACAAATAAACAATGAGTATACATCTAAAATGCCTAGAGAAGCTGTTGGTAAATGAGCAACATGTAAGTGTCAACTTTGTACTCAGGAAAAGTGGATTGGCAGATAGATTCATCTTGACAAGTCATCTTGATCAAGTTATTAAATTTTCTACATCTCAGTTTAAAAACATAAAATTTAACAATTGGGTAGGTAATCTATTAAGATTCTTCAGATTCAACAGTATGTAACTGTATATAATTAATGCACTGAATTTGGTTGTCAAGGCCATGCTTTTTCTAGAAAATCTTGAAGTACAAGTTATTGCTGCAATGAAAAAATACATATTGTATTAATACTTACACTTTTCAATTTCAATTCAATTTATTTATCACTTTTTTTCTCATTGCTACAAGCGCCTTGTGATAACACTGATGGAGAACAAGACGGAAGTGACACAGTTTATTCTCCTAGGACTAACCAATGCCCCAAAACTACAGGTCCCCCTCTTTATAATGTTCTTCCTCATCTACATCATCACTCTCATTGGGAACCTGGGGATGACTGTGTTTATCTTCTTGTACTCTCGTCTCCACACTCCCATGTACTTTTTCCTTGGTAACCTGTCTTTGGTGGACTTTTGCTATTCTTCAGCTGTCACTCCTACAGTCGTAGCTGGGCTCCTTATAGGACACAAAGTCATCTCCTACGGTGCTTGTGCTGCTCAGATGTTCTTTTTTGCAGCCTTTGCCAGTGTGGAAAATTTACTCTTGGCCTCAATGGCCTATGACCGCTATGCAGCTGTGTGTAACCCCCTCCATTACACCATCACCATGACAACAAATATGTGTGCATGTTTGGCCACAGGCTGCTATGTCTGTGGTTTCCTGAATGCCTCCATCCACATCAGGGAAATGTTCAGTCTCTCTTTCTGTAAGTCCAATGTGGTCCATCACTTTTTCTGTGATATTCCAGCAGTCATGGCTCTGTCTTGCTCTAATAGATGTGTGAATGAGCTGGTTCTTGTTTACACAGCCAGCTTCAATGTCTCTTTTGCTCTCCTAGTTATCTTGATATCCTACCTGTTCATATTTGTCACCATCCTAAAGAGGCACTCAGCTGCAGGACACCAGAAGGCTTTGTCCACCTGTGTTTCTCACCTCACTGCAGTCTCCATCTTGTATGGGACTATTATCTTCATGTACTTACAGCCCAGCTCCAGTCATTCCATGGACACTGACAAGATGGCATCTGTGTTCTATAGTATGGTCATCCCCATGCTGAACCCTGTCATCTACAGCCTGAGAAACAAGGAGGTGAAGAGTGCATTCAAGAAGCTTGTTGGAAAGGCAAAGTTGTCTCTAGGATTGTGAATTTAATGTAGTAACCATAATAACCTAGTTTCATTCTGCTGAGATATTCTGCATGGCCTGAATCATATCTTAAGGCCCACATGGAAGTTAAGTTCCTAAAATGATATTCTTACCTCTTCAGAAGCATGTTGTCTGGAAAAAATAAAATATCACATCTAGACATAGAATACCTAAATGAGATGGCTAACGTGATTGTAAGATTTCTTGGGTCTTACTTGTCAAAAACCTCATTGAGGATATTTGATTCCTTCACTCATTCTACATGCACTTCCTCTACCACATACTAGTAGAAACACACATGTAAAACGGGGGCATAAATAAGCCCAAAGATGTGGAAACAACCCAGGTGCCCATCAATACAGGAGTAAATTAATATAATGTGGTATATGTATACCAAGGAGCACTACTCAGCCATGAAAATTAATGATGAACTAATCCTCTTGTATTAACTTGGGTGGGACTTGAGACCATTCTTCTAAGGGAAGTATTGCAAGAATGTAAAAACAAACACCACATGTATTCAATACTAAATTGAAACTAATCGATCAATACTTATGTGCACATATGGAAGTAAAATTCAAGGGAAATAAAGTGGGGAGGAGAGGAGATGAGTAAATTCACACTTAACAGGTACAATGCACACTAATTGACTGAAGGGCATACTTATAACTCCCATGCAAAGTGTAAAACAGCAAATTATGTAACTAAAATGTATGTAATCCCATAAAATTCTGAAACAAAAAAAAGAAATTGGGTAAAAGATCTGAATAGCATTTCTCAAAAGAAGACATACAAAAAAAAAAAGAAGACATACAATGGCTAACAAAAAATGAAAAAAAATGTTCAACATTATGAACCATTAGAGAGACACAAGATATAGCCCCTCTTGTATACTTCTGGATAGAGCTGGAATGCATTCTACTAAGTGAGGTATCCCAAGAATGGAAAGACAAGCACCACATATACTCACCATCAAATTGGTATTAACAGATCAACACATAAGGAAATGCACATATAAGAATAACATCTATTGGATGTTGGGCGGGGGGGGAGGGGGAGGAGGGAGGAGGGGACGAGTATATGCATACACAAAGAGTGCAATGAGCACCACACGAAGGATGGACATATTTGAAACTCAGACTTGGGAGGGGAGGCAAGGGCAACATACGTAACCTAAACATCTGTACACCCATAATATGCTGAAATAAAAAAAAAACACACAATGAGATGTCACTTCATACCCATTAGAATCACTACTATCAAAAAAAAAACTCATAAAAGATAAATGTTGACAAGGATTGGAAAAAAAGAAACCCTGTACACTGTTGGTAGAAAGGGTCGATTGTACTGTAAATTAGTACAATCATTACAGAAAACAGTATGGAGGTTTCTCAAAAAACTAAAAATAGAATTACCCATATGACCCAGCAATCCCATCTCTGAGTATTCACTCCAAAGATTTGGAATCTCTGACATAGTTGCCAGACAGATTTCTGCACTCCATGTTCATTGCAGTGCTGTGCACAATAGTCAAGAAATGGACTCAACCTAAGTGTCCATTAAGGGATGAATGCATAACTAATGTAGTGTGTGTGTGTGTGTGTGTGTGTGTGTGTGTGTGTGTGTGTAGCAGAGTGAATATAGCTAATATTTTTGTACTGTACATTTAAAATTGAAAGTCTAAATTTAAAATGATCTTATCACAAAAAATGTTGAATAGTTGAGATGATGAATATATCAATTAGCTTTACTTAACCGTTACACGTTGTATTCAAACTTTATAACACCACTTTGTACCCCGTAAATATGTACACCTATTCAATATAATTTGTCAATAAAAAAAGAAGATACCAGTACTGATACAAGTAACAATATAAATGGGCATCAAACAGATTATACTAAGTGAAGGTGCCAGAACCAAAGACTATATATTCTAGGATTCTAGTTAAGGACATTCCTGAAAAGATACAATTATGTGGAAAAAAAGAGTTTAGTGTTTGCCAGGGACAGTAGGTAGGAGAAGGGGCTGACAGCAAAAAAGTTTGAGGAAATTTATTACGGATGATCATGGTAATGGTTATATAACTATATATTTGACCAAATTTTTAGAGCTATACACTAAAAAGTGTACATATAACTGTTTGTAAACTGTATATTCATTAAAAATTTTAAAACACAAAAAGTAACAGCATAAACAAGTAGCACACCCAAAATATCCAGTTTAGTTCCCACAGGTAGTTAAATTGCTTTTTCTCTATAAAAGTGGGTTGAAAAGTTGTAGATGCCCTCATAGGGAACATTCCCAGAGAACTGTGTTTCCATAATTCCCTGATGGTTCATTAGCATTAGCCTCTGAAATTAGCTTCTGCAATCCAATGTGACTCCTGGTGACTTTATTTTAGAGGGACCAAACTGTGTGCTGGGCCTCTTCGGTCATCATCATTTATTCATCTGGGTGTTGATATTTGTTAGTATAAAAGTCCTTCTGACCTACAGATTTGCTATGAGTCTGCAACCATGGTTAGGAAAACACTCCAAGACTGAAACTATATTGAGTGACTTTAAAATAATAACCTCTTAGCAAGTTGTTTTGTAGACCTTCCTTTATTTGCTATGTACAAGCATAATTCCATAAATTATGTGAGAGAGATAATTTTATAATTTTTATTTCACAAATGAGAAGACGGTAAGTGACTCCTCCAAGGACACAGAAAGAAGACATGGCAGATACATGACCTAAATGTGTATTAGTGTCTTTTCCTCCATCTTTCCCTGCCTTAGAGTTCTCAGAATCTTTTGACCACTGCCTGCAGGAGAGCTTCTCCAACAACATTTTGGCATTATTCCATGGAGGAGTTTCTGATTTTAAACACACTCTTCAGGATTGACTGCCATTTGTTTTTAAGAGGCAAGGTAAGCTTCCATGTTCCATGTACACTTTTAATGAAAAGTGTAATTCATGCAAAAATAGACAGGCAGTTGCACTTACTATGATTTATCTGAGCACATAAATAGAAGTTTTGAACATTTTTCTAAAACACTGAAGTGAAGATGGGATATATTAAAATTTCAGTAGAGAGTTTAGCAATATTTACAAAACATCATCACACTGCTCTCTAAAAATAATAGCCAAAAAAATAGTATGGGTGATGGTCTGCTTGATCAAGTGATAATTTCAATTTGTTCACTATCTCTTGGCGACTCATTGGAAATTACAAAAATAAAAATAACCAGAGATGTATTTTTTATAGAATGCCTTTTGTTCTTTTGGGTAGATGCCCAGTAATTGGATTGCTGGATAAAATGGTAGATCTACTTGTATCTCTTTGAGGTATCTCCATATTGCTTTCCACAGAGGTTGATGCAACATTTTAGACGTCAGCCTAAAACTGTATGAGAGACTACATGGATTGCTTTTGTTTTTAAATTATTTTAGGAGGTA
>CAUYSK010006170.1:0-12481 GCA_963575035.1 Avahi laniger
CAATTAATTTCTTTCTATTTTTTTTTGGTAGAGGTGGGGGTCTCACTCTTGCTCAGGCTGGTCTCGAACTCCTGAGCTCAGAATGATCCGCCCACCTCGGCCTCCCAGAGAGCTAGGATTACAGGCGTGAGCCACCGCGCCCGGCCAACCACAGATCTTTTTACCAGCTACATAATTTTGCTTTTTCTAAAATTTCATATATTTGGAATCATATAGTATGTAGACTTTTCAGATCAGCTTCTTTCATTAGTAATATGCATTTAACTTTCCTCTATACCTCTTCATGGCTTGATAGCTCATTTCTTTTTAGTGCTAAATAATATTTCATCATCTGAATGTGCCATAGGTTATTTATCCATTCACCTACTGAAAGACATCTTTGTTGCTTCCAAGTTTGGGCAATTACAAATAAAGCTGCTATAAACATCCATGTGCAGGTTTTCGTGTGAACAGAGTTTTCAGTTCATTTCGGTAAATACCAAGGAGTGTGGTCGCTGAATCACACGGTAGGAGTATATTCACATTTGAAAGGAACTGCCAAACTACCATGTAAAGTGACTGTACATTTTGCATTCCTTCCAGGAATGAATGAGAGTTCCTATTGATCCTCACCCTTGATAGCATTTGGTATTGTCAGGCACCACTGGAAAAAAAGTTTAAAAAAAGAAGTAAAATTGATAGCTAAGAAAGGAAAGGAAATTGAATCAGTAAAATGCTCAATTGTACCACAAAAAACAGAGAAGGTATAGAAGACAAAAATTCCCATTATGCATATGTTACACCTGTTTTTAGTTGTCCCACAGTTCTGGGATATTCTGTTTTGTTTGTTCAGTCTTTTTTATCTTTGCTTTTCAGTTTTGGGAGTTTCTGTTGTCTTATCCTTAAGCTCAGAGATTCTTTCTTTAGCCATGTCCAGTCTACTAATGAGCTCATCAAAATCTTTATTCATTTCCATTACAGTGTTTTTGAGCTCTAGTATTTCTTTTCAATTCTATCTTAGAATTTCCATCTCTCTGCTTACATTATCTATTTGTTCTTGCATGTCGTGTACTTTTTCCATTAAAGCTCTTAGCATATTAATCATAATTTTTAAAAATCCCTGGTATGTATTAAGTAATAGATGCTGGCATGGATGCAGAGAGAAAGGAATGCTTATACACTGCTGGTGGAATTGCAAATTAGTACAAACTCTATGCAAAACAGTATGTAGATTCCTCAGAGAAATAAATGTAGACCTATCATTTGATCCAGCAATCCCACCTCTAGGTATTTACCCAGAGGAAAGAAGTCATTTTATCAAAAAGACTCTTGCACTGAAAAGTTTATTGCAGCACAATTCACAATTGCAAAGATGTAGAATCAATCTAAGTGCCCGTCAATTCATGAGTGGATTAAGAAAATGTGATGTATACACACATATATATATGTATGTATATATGCATAGTAGTACCCCATGGTGTGTGTGTGTGTGTATATATATATATACCCCATCGTATATATACTTCCCCCAGGTAGGTTTGGCTGGAATTGGGTCTTTCCCTCCCCCCAAGTGGAAGGCTAATGGGAGCCAGAGTTGGGTACTTTCCTCCCCCTGGCGATGATAATATCCTAGCAGGTTAGGCGCTGGTAAAATGGTTTTTCCTAGAGCAGGCCTTGTTAAGAACAGAATGCTTTGGTATATTTCAAATTGTTCCTTTTCCTTTCTCCCTGCCAGAAGCATGAAGCAATTTTTGTCTGGTATTGACTGGGAGGACCGGGTAGTGCTCCTAGAAGTAAAACTACCAAAGCGCGGGGGTTTCCCTATGACTGGGTCCCCTGGAGTTTTTAACTTTCAGACCTGTCCACACTGACTCTCCAGCAATTCATCAATTACAGTTTTTTTTTTTTTTTTGAGACAGAATCTTACTCTGTTGCCCAGGCTAGAGTGCCGTGGCGTCAGGCTAGCTCACAGCAACCTCAAACTCCTGGACTCAAGCCATCCTCCTGCCTCAGCCTCCTGAGTAGCTGGGACTACAGACATGCGCCACCATGCCCGGCTAATTTCTTTCTATGTTTAGTAGAGTCGGTGTCTCTTGCTGAGGCTGGTCTTGAACTCCTGAGCTCAAGTGATCCCCCCACCGCCCTCCTCGGCCTCCCAGAGTGCGAGGATTACAGGCGTGAGCCACCACCCCCAGCCTGTCAATTATAATTTAGTTTTTCCTATCCCAGTGCTGGCTCCTGATGGTTTCTGCTTGCCTGTTTCTGTTTTGGTAACTTGTCATTCTCTGTATCCGCCTGTCTGTCTGTCCGATTTTGGGGGCGGCAGTTTGCCTCACGACCTCACTTCTTTGACAGATCTAAGAAGAGATGAGTTTTCAGTTTGTTCAGCTTTCAATTTGTTGGGGCGGAGTGCCGACTCCTAAGCTCCCTACATGCCAGACCAGCCATTCGATATAATTTTTATTTCAGATATTTTATATTTTTAACAGTTCCATTTAGTTGGTTTTTGAAAATCTCTTCCACTCTCTCCTCATTACGTCCATGTTTTCCTCTACATTTTTTAATATATGGAGCAAATTTATACAGCAGTCATCACCCCTTATCCAAAGTTTCACTTTTCATGGTTACAATTACCCACAGTCATCTGCAGTCGGAAAATATTAAATGGAAAATTCCGGACATAAACAATTTCTAAGTTTCAAATTGCCTACCGTTCTGAGTAGCATGATGAAATCCTTGCCATCCCACTCCGTCCCGCCCAGGATGTGAATCAACCCTGTTCCAGCGTATACACAGTGTCTGTCCTCCAGGGCCTTAGTCACTTATCGGCCATGCCAGTTAACAGATCAACCGTCTCTGTGTGGCAGAGCCTGTGTTCAAGGAACGCTTTATTTTACTTAATAATGGCCCCAAACTGCAAGAGTATTGAGACTCGCAATTCAGACGTGCCAAAGACAAGCTATAAAGTGCTTCCTTTAAGTGAAAGGTGAAAATTCTCGACTTAACAGGGAAAGAAAAAAAATCATATGCTGAGGTTGCTAAGATCTGCAGTAAGAATGAATCTTCTATCCACTGTGAAATTGTGAAGGAAAAAGGAATGCGCGCTAGTTTTGCTGTGGCGCCTCCAACTGCAGAAGTTACAGTCACAGCGCATGGTGAGTGCTCAGGGAAGATGGAAAAGGTATTAGATTTGTGGGTGGAAGACATGAACAGAAACGTGTTCTGACTGACAGCAATGTGCTGTACCAGAAAGCACTGAGCCTTTCTGAAGACTTGATCCCCTGCAATGAGTGACACCCAGCCATTTACTCCAAGTAAGGGATGGTTAAACAGATTCAGGAATAGGTTTGGACCGAAAAATATAAAAATTACTGGAGAAGCTGCATCTGCCGATAAAGAAGTCGCTGTCACATTTCTGGCAAAGTTGAAGAAGTTGATTAAGAAGAAAGGATACCATCCGAAGCAAGTCTTCAATTGTGATAAAACCGGGCTTTTCTGGAAAGATATGCCCAATAGAATCTGCATTCATTAAAGTACAGAGAGGGGCCTGGCACCTGTAATCCTAGCACTCTGGGAGGCTGAGGCAGGAGGATTGCTTGAGCTCAGGAGTTCGAGACCAGCCTGAGCAGAAGTGAGATCCCTGACTCTACTAAAAATTCTAATAGAAAAATCAGCCAGGTGTGATGGTGCACACCTGTAATCCTAGCTACTCAGGAGACTGAGGCAGGTGGATCGCTTGAGCCCAGGAGTTTGAGGTTGCTGTGAGCTATGATGATGCCAGAGAGACTCAGTCCCCCCAGAAATAAATAAATGAATAAAATCAAATTAAATCAAAAAAGTTCAAAGGGGGCACCAAAGCATAAAACATGGAAGGACAGATCTTCTCTGGTACTGTGTGGCGACGCTGCAGGGCATGTGATAAAGCTGGGTGTAGCGTGCAAGAGAAGAATGCACACTCTCTCACAAACACAAACAAAAATTATCTGCCTATGTTGGGTACTGTCCATGGAACCCCTGGGGTTCTTGGAATATACCCCCTGTGGATAAGAGGCAACTACTGTGATCACTGTTTTAACGTCCTAGCCTGCTAATTCAATCATTTCTGTCATTTATACATCTCTTTCTATTGGTTAATTTTTCTTTCCTGGTAGTGGGTCATATTATCCTGATCAGTAGTTACCCAACAATTTGTGAAGACTCCTGTAAATCTCTGAATCTCTCTTTCTCTCTCTCTGTCTCTGTGCAGCCTCCTCCTCTGCAGTTCTCCGATGAACAAATTCTAGATGCCTTGGTGTCCCCAAATTCCAATATCTGTTCCATCAATCCAGTGAAAATGCTGGCTGTCTTAGAGTTTCTCATTCTTGAGCTTCAGCTGTAGTAAATATAAATTATAGGCGGCCATTGTTCAGGACTAAGCTCTTGCACCAGGCTCCAACAGACCTGACTAAAAACCAAAATGGAGTCATCCACGCTAAAGTTCCACATCGCCAAACCGAAACCAAGTTGTTATCTGGCCTCCAGAGAAATCAGGAGAGAGAAATAACAGCCAATTTCCCAAACAGGCCAGTTGCAATCTTGAATCAGCAAGATAATGAAGCTCTCTCTGTTTTAATCCTTGCAAGTAAAAGTAACCAGATATTGTAGTTAACCAGATATTGTTCTATTTTCTGTCTCCCTAGCACTGCCTTAGAAAGAAAGTAACTTTGAAAGGACCAATCCGATTTTTATTCTTTGTTTCTGCTTTCTTCAGCCCTTTTTCTGTTTATAAAACTAAACCCCTAGCTCACTCGTTGGAACACTTATTCTATATTATGGAATGAAGTGTTGCCTGGTTCAAGTATTGCAATAAAAGTGAATTAAGATCCTTACACTAAACTTGTCATTTTGTCTTTTGACAGCTGGAAAGTGTCCCTGGTCAGTAAGGTAGGGCCATCAAAGGGCTTACCTCATTAGTTCCCTTTCTCTCGCAGATCACAGTCCTATGCTGCCTGTTGTCCAATTTCTGAAAATTGTTGTTTAATATATTTTGTCTGGTTTTCTAGTTGTTTACAGTGGGAGATCAAGCCTACAAGTAGTTAATCCTTCGTGGACACATTTTAAGCCATTTTTGTACTACAATAACAACAGTTGCATATGGCTCAATCTACTTATTTCTTAGCCAGGTTAATAGTTACATAGATTTGTTCATTTTGTGATCACTCATTGAGCTCTGCACTTTTCTGTGTATGTAAAATTCAATAAAACATAATTTAAAAAATAAACAAAATAAATTTATATGAAAGTATTAATGTAAAATAACCAAGACACCCTTGAAAGAAAAGAATAAGTTTTGGCGACTTACCCTATCAGATATCATGACTTATTATAATGTTATTCTAGTTAAGAGATATGATATTGACATAAAGTCAGAAAAATAAACAAGAAACAGAATAGAAAACTCCCTTTTCAAAAAGACCTGCACAATTGTGAACATTTGATGTATGACAGAGATGTCACAAGAACAGCAGGAGACACTGAACTTTTCGATATATGATGCTGGGATAATTGGTTCTCTGTAATTCATAAGACATTGCCCCCTACCTCACTCCATATACAAAAATCAATTCTAGATGGATTAACACCTGAATGTGACAGGCAAAATTATAAGGTTCTTATATGAGAACAAGAAAATATTAAAGTATCTTTAGAAGTAGGAAAGATTTTTTAAATAGGGCCCACAACAAAACATAAAACATAAATGAAAAGATTGACAAATTAGTCTTTGTTATTATTAAACATCTGTAAATCAAAAGGTAGTATGAAGAGGGTACAAAAGTAAGCCAAAGTGGGAGTGCATGTTTTCAACATACAGTCGTCCCTTGGCATGGGGGTGAGGTTGACTACAGGACTGCCATCCCAATGGATCCCTTATATGAAACGGCATATTTGTGTATAACCTACACACACCCTCCTGTACATTTTGAATCATCTCTTGATTACTTATAATACCTAATGCAATGTAAATGCTCTGTAAATATTAATAGCTGCTATACTATATTGTTTTCTAATTTGTATTTTTTTGTCATTGTATTTTTGGCTTTTTTCCAAATATCTCAATCCATAGTTGGTTCAATCCATGGATGCAAAGGGCTGACAGTACATAACCATTAAAGAACAAGTATCTGCACTGGTCCTGTGCCTGTTAAAAAAAAAAGAAAAAGAACAAGTATCAAGGCTATATAAAAAACCGTTATGAATTTATAAGAAAAAGACAAATAGTCCAAATTTAAAATGAGCAAAAGACTTGAACAGGCACTTTAGAAAACTTGAATGGCCAATAAACATGAAAAGAGGCTCCCTCTCTGATTAAGATCATAATAAGACCTCATTCCATGCACACGTGACTGAAAAAGTTAGGATCACTCACCCACTCATCCCCTGCAGCTGGGAGTGTAAAGTGATCAAAGCACTTTCGGAAAAGTTCACGATCAAGCAAAGTTTAATATGTACATACTTTACTGCAACTCAGTAATTCCACTCTTAGGTGTAAATCCTAGAGAAGCTCTCCCACACGTGTATCAGGAGAAATGTAAATAAAGTTCAGAGTAGCATTATTGGTAACAGCCAGCTGTCCATTAACCCTGGATCTTCGTGTTATGTGACATTGGAAAGAAATGAACTTCAGCTTTGCTCGTTGACATAGAAGAATCTCACAATATAATATTGAAGCAAAAGACGCCAAACAGATATGAATATATGTAGTATGACTCGATGTCTATAAAGTTCAAAAGAAAAAAGATTAAACCATATTATTTTGGGATGGATATAAGACAAGAGAATGATTGTCATAAAATGTTAGGATAATGGTTACGCTGTTGGGAGAGAGGGGGTTTCAAATGGGGAGGGACTCATATTTTCATTCTTGACCTAGTTGGTGGTCACTTGGGTCTCACCTCATTATTACTGTTTAGGATGTAGTGGCATGTTTTATTCATTCATCTATATGTATGACACATTTCAAAATAAGAAAATAAAATTAACCTAAAGTCTATATATATATTGTCTTTATAGTCAGAGATAAATAGGATGGTTTCAAAGTTTATGTGTCCTTATTGATTTACTCACTTGTTCCACAGGTGTTTGTTGCATACTTCTTATATATTAGGCATTACACTAGACAGAGATTCGTTTAGTATCTACCAGGGAGCTTTAAAAATAAAAAATAATAATCGATGTTATTATTATTGTAACAAATGACATTTAACTGAGCATTTACTGTTTGCATTAAGCACTTTACATAGATCACTTCATTTAATACTACAGACTACTAGTTCCCTGATTTTAAAAACAAGGAAACTTGTGGCTTACTGGTTAAAGCTTCTGGAAACTGAGCATAGAAACGTTTAGTCATTTGCCCAGGTTTACAGAGCTCAGAAAGGAAAAGCCAAGATTTGCTCTCAGCAACTGTGGTTTTCCCGCCCAGCATCCAAACGCTTTCTTTCAGATGACAGCACCTTGATTTTCCTTTGGGGAACCACCCTTGTCACGTCTGGTCCCTGTGGTTAAGCTGGAGCTGGCTTCCCAGTCCTGGTCCAAGGACTGAGGAACTGGCCCAGGCCAGCCACTCGACCGCCTACCTGGATGCGGTGATTGGTTCAGGCATGAGCATGTGACCCATAAGAGACCAAGAGGATTTTAGTCTAAGAGGTTTCGGGCACTTTTGAGGAAAATGAGTTGTCTCTGCACTAGAACTCGAACTTCTGGCTATAAAGACAAAGTCATCCTGGAGATCTGGGACGATCGTCTGTTGTGGAGAAGGAAACCAACGGAAGCAGAAAGAGAAAAATTGGAGACTGAGTCCTGACGTCATAATTTGAACCCTTGGATCCAGTCGTGCCTGAAGCTTGCTCACTGTCTGGTCTTCTCAGCTACATAAGCCTCAAGCTGGCTTTCCTCACACTTATAAAAAGGGTCCTTGCTGATACAGGGGTACAGGCACATACCCAGTGATTATCGTACCAGCTGAGTGATGAGGGCTAAAATAAATGTGAGTATTTAGGGTGCATTTAGATGCATTCGGGGCACGTGTCAGGTGAGATGTTTTTCATTTTCTTCCCTTTCCCATCCTAGGTCTGAAGCCAAATCTCAAGGGAGATATATTTACACTGGGGGGTGGGGAGAGAGAGAGAGAGAGTCATGGATTACCTTGATGCTGACGCAGACCAAGCCAGTCATCCTTAACTACGGGGGACAGGCAGTTGTACCCAATGTCACGAAAGATTAACACAAAAGACCTGATCTCATGGACAACAATAACAATGAGAGTTATTTAGATTCTGGAATACATTTCATCTCAGCTTCACAAAGCCCTTGACAGCAAAATGAAATCTGACGTCACTCCTCAAGTTGACAAAGCACTATTGCAGTCTTCACAGTAGAGTGATCTCAGACACCTGAGGACACTCTCTCTTCGAGGATTGGCATCACTTGCTTCAGCTGGGCTCACGGTGTCCCCGTCACCTCAAAGAATGACTGAGCCTCCAGAAGATCCTTGTCATGAGGGACTAATACAGCCCTTGGAATAAACAAAGTAACTTACACAGGACCTCAATCAAGCCATGGGCTCAAACCTATCCTTGTGTTGAATTCTTTGGCCATGGGACCATCTCATCTTTCCCCCTTCCCCAATCGGGTTCAGAGAGAATTTTCCCCCCTCACTGCCTTGTTAAGGGCAGGGTTCAGAATCAGTGAGTAAGTTGATTAGACCACTAACATCCTTTTAAAGGAATGTAACAGCTGACATTAAGATCATCACAAAAGGTCACATATTTTTCTCTCTGTTGGAGAGGACGATTACCCGTGTTCAGGCAGCAGAGCTGTAACAGCGTTGTCATTCACGGCAGACTCGAGAAGTATGTAACCACCCTGTGTAGCACCCTGGCCTGTGGGCAGTTCACCCCCTTCCAGGATTAAAGGTGACCATTACACCCAGTGTTTATTCCATTGAGCAAGGTGAGGTCATACTTCCTCTCCATAGGTGGAGCCAAAAAAGGAAAAAAATACGTTTTCTCCTTGATACATTTGAAGCTGTAATAAATTGGAATTTAGATCTTTGGTGAATAATTCATGTTTATCTAAAAGAAAAAACAATGACTTTCATTATATTGCATCTCCATCTTACTGAGTTCTAGAAACTGATTCCCTGGACTAGAGCTTCCAGAAATCCATAGTAGGTTTGCCTGATGACTCGACCTTGTGAGTCCCTCCTGGGACCCCACCCTCCTCACTAGGCTCTCTTTGGCTCCCCCAGGATTATGGGGGAAAGGGACAAAAGACAAAGGGCTGGAGGAGTCCGGGCAGACTGTGGTGCTGGCTGTGTCAGACTCCTAGAGCTGGCTCTGCTCTCAGGGCTTGCATGGGGTCCTCAAGTTCCCCTCCTGGGCCCTACAACTGCATCCTTTGACCCAGGCGGCAGGTCTCTTAGGTCAACTGCTATGACCGCCCCTGCTCAGTTGTGCACCTGACTGTAATCCCTCCACCTCTTTCTGCTACAGTTTCCTTTGCCCCACGCAAGGAGTTTGGTGGGCAAGATCCTTTTAAAACAGCCCCATCCTTCCTAGAGCTATTTGGAACTGCTTACTTTCGACCTTCGTAATAGTGCAATGATTCCTCAAACACGGTGATTTCTCTGCTGCCAAAGGCTGCTTCAGCCAGCCCCTCAACTAAAGACTTTTCCTTCTCTTTCAAGCTTGAGCTAAGTTTAGCCTTTCCAGAATGCCCTATAATTGCATTCATTCAACATGTAGCCTTCGAGATTGGCTTCTTTCACTTAATGCAATGCTTCTGAGATTCATCCGTGTTGTCTTGAGCAACAGCAACTGGTTCCTTCTTGTTGCTAAGGAGTGTTCCATCGTATGGACGTACCATAGCTTCTTTATCCATTCACTAATTGAAGAGCTTTTGGGTTGTTTCCAGTTTTTGGCAATTATGAACAAAGCCATGTTAAACATTCATGTTTTGGTTTTTTGTGTGAACACAAGTTTTCATTTTACTTGGGTAAATACTTAGGAATGGAATTGTCGGATTGCTGGATAATCTCTTAAGCAGCTGCCAAACTGTCTTCCACGGCAGCTGCAGCATTTTGCATTTTTACCAGCACTGTGTTCCAGCTGCCCACGTCTTTCTCAGCACTTGGTATTGTCAATTTTTTTCATTTTAGCCATTCTAACAGATGTGCAGTAGTATCTTATAGTTTTGATTTGCATTTTCTGAATAACTAATGACGCTGAACATCTTTTCATGTATTTTTTGTTGATGTTGTATTGTTATTGGTTTGTTTGTTTTAGAGACAGGGTCTTATTCTTTTGCCCAGGCTAGAGTGCAGTAGCACTATCATAGCTCACTGCAGCCTCGAACTCCTGGGCTCAAGTGATCCTCCTGTCTCAGCTTCCCAAGTAGCTGGGGCTGTAGGCGCACACCACTATGCCTGGCTAATTTTTTTTTTTTGAAAGATGGGGTCTTGCTATGTTGCCCAGGTTGGTCTCAAAATCCTGGGCTCAAGGGATCCTCCTGCTTTGGCCTCCCAACATGCTGGGATTACAGGGGTAAACCACTGTACTTGGCCCATATAAATTTTGGAATCAGTTTGTTGATTTCTACAAAGAATCCTGCTGCACTGGGAAAGCAATGAATCAATATATTGATTTAGTAAGAACTGCCATTTTAACAACACTAAATCTTCCACTCCATTAATCATCCACTTATTTGCGTCTTCTTTTTTATTTCTATCAGTGTTCTATCAGTTTTCGACATGAAGATCTTGAACGTATTTTATTAGATTTATATCTAAACATTTCATGTCTTTAGATGCTATTGCAAATAGTACATTAAAAGAATTTAGTGGCCGGGCGCGATGGCTCTCGCCTGTAATCCTAGCTCTCTGGGAGGCCAAGGTGGGCGGATTGTTTGAGCTCAGGAGTTCGAAACCAGCCTGAGCAAGAGCAAGACCTCGTCTCTACTAAAAAATAGAAAGAAATTAATCGGACAACTAAAAATATATAGAAAAATCTAGCCAGGCATTGTGGCACATGCCTGTAGTCCCAGCTACTTGGGAGGCTGAGGCAGAAGGATCGCTTGAGCCCAGAAGTGTGAGGTTGCTGTGAGCTAGGCTGACGCCACGGCACTCACTCTAGCCCGGGCAAAAGAGTGAGACTGTCTCAAAAAAAAAAAGAATTTAGTTTGCAATTGTTCATTGCTAGCATATAAAAATTCAATTGATCTTGTTTTTTGGTCTGGTCTCTTGCAATCTTACTAATTGCACTTATTGGCCCTACTAGTTTTCTTGCATGTTCTTTGACATTTTCTGTGTAGAGAATTATGACATCTTTAAATACAGTTTTATTTCTTCTTTCACAATCCATATACCTTTTATTTCTTTTTTCTTGCCTTATTGCACTAGCTACATCCTCCAATAAAACATTGGATAGAAGTGGCAACAGCATACATCCTCACCTTATTTCCAATTTGGGGAATTAGGATTTCCTGGAGCCTTCTCATTAAATGTGTAGTGAAAGGAAAACACTCCTTGGCTGTACTCCAAGGTAAGAATAAAATTCTTATCTGACTGACTCACTGACAACTCTATCCAAAGACATCTATTGCTAATTTCAACTTTTGGACTTTACAACTTCAGCCCAGGTTATACCTTTGAAGTGGGCAGGAGCTGGGAGGGCTCAAAGAACTGGTTCCAGGATGTCTCCTTGTAAATTTTGCATGTGTGTTCTAGCAGCTCATTTGGAACATGGGGAGTACTTACCACCGATTTTTTTCCTCAGCATTTTGAGGCCTTGGCCAAAATCAAGACATTCATCTACGGATGGTATTACTACTTCTATTTCACACATAAGAAAAGTTAAGCTCAGAGAGTTTAAATAACTTGCCCAAGGTCATATAGCTAGGAAGTAGTATGATTAAAACTCAGCTTGGTTAGGACCAGTGAAGGTGTTCTTTCCACCAGGCCATACCAGCACAGCTAGAAAAATTTAGGCAGCATTCATCAAGCCCCAAACTCACTTGTAAAACTAAAAGGGCTAAGGTATTTCTAAACTTAAGTTAGTCATTCTAGACCATACTATGGCTCATGGAAAAAATAGTGCTGCATTTGCCCTCCAAATGGCCATGCAATGATAATCATCCTGCAGCCTGAAGCAGGTGCTGAGGTCAGAAGCTCAGAGTCTCTAATTATCAACACTGGTTCCCTCAGGCTTTCCTTGAATAACCCAGACAGGAAATCAGGAATGACAATATGGCAATATGGACTCTGTGTTAGTCAAGAAATTTGACCAGATGTCTCTAGATCAAGGAATCCATGCCAATTTGCTTCCGTGGTCACTTCAGGAAACTCAGGCCCCACCTTGAGATGACCTCTTGCTGATAAGAGGAAGGCAGGTCCTTAGCAAAAGTTTGAGACTGTAACTGACACCACTAAAATCACAAACTGGAAGAGATGTCACCCCATCATTCA
>CAUYSK010006171.1:0-28642 GCA_963575035.1 Avahi laniger
AAAAACATATGAAAAAATGCTCAACATCTCTAATCATCAGGGAAATGCAAATCAAAATCACAATGAGATATCACTTATCTCCAGTGAGACTGGCCTTTATCAAAAAGTCCCAAAACGATAGATGTTGGCATGGATGCAGAGAGATAGGAACACTCATGCACTGTTGGTGGGACTGCAAACTAGTGCAACCTCTGTGGAAAGCAATATGGAGATACCTCAATGAGATACAAGTAGAAGTACCATTCGATCCAGCAATCCCATTACTGGGCATCTACCCAAAAGAGCAAATGATGCTGATAAGAAAGACACCTGCACCCGAATGTTCATAGCAGCACAATTCACAATTGCAAAGATGTGGAAACAACCCAAGTGTCCATCAATACATGAGTGGATTAATAAAATGTGATATATGTATACCATGGAGTACTATTCAGCTTTAAGAAACAATGATGATATAACACCCCTTGTATACTCCTGAATAGAGCTGGAATGCATTCTAGTAAGTGAGGTATCCCAAGAATGGAAAGACAAGTAACACATGTACTCACCATCAAACTGGTATTAACTGATCAACAGATAAGTGCACATATTAGAATAACATCTATTGGATGTTGTGCAGGGGAAGGGGGAAGGGGGGAGGGGGGAGGAGGGAGGAAGGGACGGGTATATGCATACACAAAGGGTGCAATGCTCACCACCCGAAGAATGGACATATTTGAAACTCGGACTCAGGGGCAAAGGGGGTGCAAGGGCAACTTATGTAACCTAAACATCTGTACCCCCATAATATGCTGAAATAAAAAAAATTAATTTCTTCTATTTAATAAATTTATATATCTTTTTACACTAAAATATACATATACATCGACACACACACATATTTGTAAAGCAGTGTTCTAGGTGCCTTCAAGTATTAACTCGCTTTTCAAGTAAAATGCCTAGTTTACTGTATTTATATTCAATGTTATAATAGAAATAATAATGACAGAATATTGAATTTGCTAGGCTGTTTGCTATACATTATCCTCAATTCTTAAAACTACCTTATAAAGTAGATTCTGTTATCCTCTTTGAAGAGGCAGACACTAAGGATCAGTGTTAGTAAGCCACACTGACATGGTTTATGAGTAGGGAACCCAAAGTTGGAAATCAGGTCTCTCTGATTCTAAAGTTCATGCTATTTCCATTAAACTTCCCTCTAAGTAACAATGTTGCTACATTTAGAATCAAAACTGCAAAAGCTTATTATTTACCTTTTCTCTTTTTGATCCTATTTTGCAAATGAGTAGCAGGGTTAACAAGGACAGCCAGTGGAATATCTAGTGATAGGACTTACATTTTGTTCTTTCATCTGGGTTCCTGTACATGTGCTACACAGATTTAGTGTACATCATTCAAACCATTTACCAAGTACTCCATACACTAGGCACAGTGATAAGTAGCATATAGGTAACTATGACTTTGGTAAGTTCACAGTCTAGAGTAGGAGGATGAAATGTAAACAGACAACTTCTAAACAATGTGAGAAATTTTATTATAGGAAAAAATACAGGAAGTGATACCTAACCTATACAAGAATGGCAGGGGAAACGTCAGTGAAATATAATATAATACTTAAACCTTAAAATACGAGTAGAAATACACTGTAAAAAGATGGGTAGGCAGGGAGAAGAAAAATCAAGTGCAAACATGTGGAGAAGCTTAGCAGTTTGGTATGTATGGAGAAACACTGTTTAGAATTTTTTAATTGTAGTAATGGAAGTGTAAAATAAGAGATGGTAAATAAAGGGAATACAAATGGAGAGGTACTTAAAAGGTGGTGAATTTAACTGTAGGTTATGAGATACCACTGTGGATCTTTATGCTAGGTAAAAACACGGTCAGAGTTAACATTTAAATAAAATACTGTGGACTTGAGGGAAAAAAACTAGAGTTAGACAAATACAACTGCAATAATGCACGTGAGAGAGATGATGAGAAATGCCTTAGGGTAGTGACAGTATGGATGAAAAGTATAGTTTCAGAATTCTTTAGGGGGCAAAATGAATAGGACTTATTAGATGATGAGGGTAAGAGAGAGAAGTGTAGAATGCTATGCCAGTTGCTGTTTTGGGTGGTGCAATTAACTAAGAAAATACAGGAAACAGAGTACATTTGTGGGGAGAAATACATATCTTTATTTTGAAATATTGGGTTTGAGATGCTGGTGGGACATCCAAATGGATATATTCCATAGATACATGGGTATAAGAATCTTCAGGGGAGAGGACTGTTGTATACTGGGGAGCCATCAGCATACAGATGGTTGCAAATACAATGAGAATGGTTGAAGTTCTCAGAGAGAACAGGTAGATTGTATAGTCAATGAAGAGAAGGGGCTTATAGACTTGCTCATTCTACCTGTTCAAAAACTTTTATAACACTGTTAATTCCCCCAGAATATTTACTAGGTGCCTAATATATACTAGAGTTCAAAATTCTTCAATCTGATAATTTTCCTATAAACTCTAGATTTCTAGATTTGTGCTTGATACAACTTTGACATTTTGGTTTATAGGCCAGAAGTTTGGCATGAAAAACTATCAGAATAGTTTTAATAAATTTCAGAATGGCTTGTTCTGAAATAAAAATAAAGTCTAGTTGTCTCCCCTAAAGATATTTTTGTTGTTCTTTTTGTACTTTCTTTATCCAGGAAGCTCTAATTCCTCTTTACTCAGCTCTATAAGAGCCCATGTTCATCTGATAAATCTAAAAGATGTAGGGGTAAGAATTACTCAGTATTGGATAGTAAATGTAATTTCTTTATAATGATCGGATCAAAAACTTTATTATTTCACTTCATTTCCTCTTCTGTACCAATATCTATGAATGTTGGATTATTGAAATTTCTGTGTTGACTCTCCAATTCAAAATGAGTTGAAACACTGGGATCAAATGAAGAAATTGAAGAATAAATGTGTATATTAGGTGAAATAGCTGGTATTGGGGGAATGATGCCTGAAGGTGGAAGGAAAGGAGAATGTTTGATATTGGAAATAAAGATGTCTTATGTGAAAGTGAGCAAGGTAATACATTTGAGTAAGTGACCTGGAGTAGAATGGGTAAAAGGCATTTGAATTGGGGAAAAAAAGAAGCTATGGTAATGGTTTGTCCTTTATATGGACACTAAAGTCACTCACAATGATGGCGGAGCTTAGAGTGGACAGAAATTCTTTACCCAGAAGTTGCCAGTAAATAGTAGTTATAAACAAAGTTTAAAGGTAGAGGGATAATGAGATGTCCTGAGTCTCAACTGAATGAGAGTTTAATTTTTATGTTTCTATATGTGAGGGTGGTGGAATAGGTCTGGAAGCAGCACTGAGTTGCTGACCTCCACCTCTGTGTCCTGTGAAACATGTGAGACAGAAGAATAAGTAGCCTTACTTGAAAGGGCCACAGGGGAAGTGATGTCCTGGGCTTCAGTTTAAAATAAAGACAATAAACAAAGTGTTTAGTGATGAGGTTGAAGATGAAGATGGGTTTATTATCAAATGGGGATTATAAACAGGGCCTTTAAATGATTTGGAAGGGAAAGGTCCAGTGGATGCAGGAAAGAACAGTTTGTATAAGTGGAAATTCCCAGCATAATGCTATTTCTGAGATTCCAGAAAGAATCTTTCGATGAATTCTTCTCTCACCTTCCCCTGATGGCAAGGAGTGAAGGTTTTCCATCCTCCATGGATGAGGAGGCTCAGATGCATGGCATATTTGGAGAGGTGTTTGCTGACAAACAATGCAAAGTCTCTGAAAATTATGTTTGGTTAAGGATGAGTGGAGAAAGAGAGCTTAAAGACTGTAGAGTTCACAATAGTTGGAGGGGAAAAAGGGACAGTACATGAGAAAAATATACCAGAGGCATGTTTCTCTGAGCCTACAATTTGGTCCAGGGCTTACCCTGCTCAAGGTTTTGTTCTTTCCAATAGATAAAATTGCCTTGAGAAATAATTTTCTTTTGCCACCTCCTCTTCCACACTGACTTCCACTATGCCCCATACTCTACTCCTTCAAGGCACATTTTGCTAATCCTTGTGGACTCTTACACCAGCCAGCTCATTTTCCAGTCCCAAGCTAATTGCCATTCAACTTAGTGAAAACCACAGTGAGATATTTTCTCATGTGTAGAAACCATGGTATATATATTTTAATTTATTCTATGGTGCTTTAAATTATTCAGGAGGAGAAAAACACAACATGATTTCTTTAAGAAGTCTGTGAAAGGGAGATGGAAAATGTTTCCTATTTCACATATGTTTTGGGTGTAAATTTTAGTAACTCATTATGGAACGGACACTAGGAGGGCAGGAAAGTAAGGTTTGGGAGTAAGTGAATAGGAGTCTGTTCTTTAAGGAAATCTCTCATTTAAGCCATTTTATATGTATACCATTTAGGAAACAAATTTTAATCTTTTTTCCCTCAACTATTTTCTATTCTTCAGAGTAGAAATATGGCATAAGCAGAGAAAAATGATATGGGAAGAAAAGAGCTTATCTTGACCAATGAAGTATCAAAAAAAGAAAAAGTTATTGAGTGAGGGACATATGAGGTAATTATAGGACAAGTCACTCTGAATATCATAGAAAAGCCTATGAATATAAGGAATTTTCATATTAAAATTGCAGTAAAAAAGGCAGAGTTTTAAGACAAAGCTTGAGCATAAACCTGGAAGACTAGGGAGTTTTTAAAAAATGATCAGGGTGAATAAGCCCTCAACAAACATTTTGAGTAAATGCTTGTATGAATAAGTGAATGAAATGGAAAGGTAACTTTGGGGGTTATCAAATCTCCAAGGAGCTTTGGTGTTCTTTGTTTTGTTTTGTTTTTAATAATAAATGCAAACTGAAGATCCTTTGTAGAATTTGGTCAAGAGACCAAAGAAGAGAGAAAAGATTAAATATTTTTGAAGAAAGTGCTAACCAATGTAGAGAATTTTGAGATAAAATAATTGCAGGACACATATACCCGTCCCCTCCTCCCTCCTCCCCCCTCCCCCCTGGTATATGTGTACACAAAGAGTGCAATGTGCACCACGCAATGGGATGGACATATTTGAAACCTGGACTGAGGGGGGGAGGGGGGGCAGGGGCAACACACATAACCTAAACATCTGTACCCTCATATTATGCTGAAATAAAAAAAAAATTCAATTCAACTCTAAAAAAAAAAAAATGAAAAAATAATTGCAGGAAAAAAAAGAGAAAAAAACATACTTTTTCACTTGCACTTCATAATCAGTCAGCAGATACTGCAGAGTCCCTCTTCAGAACATGCCTAGAATTTGATCATTTTTCACCAATACTTACTAACTTGGTCCAAGCCACCATCATCCCTTAAAATTATAATAGATCCCTAAACTGGTTCTGCTTCCGTTCTTCTAACCTCCTCTGACTGCAACCCAACCCCTCCGATCTCCACACAGCAAGCACAACAATCCTGGGAAAATAAAAATCTTTTTGTATCACTTCTCTGCTCAAAATTCTCAACTGGTTACTCATCTCTCTGCGTAAATTGTAAATTGCTCACAATGGTTTACAAAGCCCTATATTATTTTCCTGCACCCCTGCTGCCTCTCTAATGCCGTGACTCACTTTTCTCCCTTGCTCACACTGTTTCATCCACACTTAGCCTTCTTATTGCTGCCTGAAGATTCCGGACAGCCTCCCACCACAGTGGCTTTGCTTTGGTCATTTCCTCTGCCATCAGTGCTTTCTCCCAAAATATCCTCAGAGCTTACTTCTTTCAAATCCTGGCCCAAATGTCACTTTCTCAGTACAGCTTGCCATGACCCCCCTATTTAAAAAGACAACTGCTACCCCACTCTTCTCGTTACTATTTGCTACTTTTATCAGTAGGACTTATCTGGCATGATTTGTATTTTATTCATTTATTTTATTTTTTCTCTGTTTCCTCCAGCGGAATCTCCAATAGAATTCAAGCTCTATTAAGGTATAGATTTTGAATTGTTTTCTTCACCGCTGTCTTCCCAGGGACTGTGACATTGCAGCTTATTATAGGTGATATTTATTGAACAAAGGCATGCGTGAATGAAGGAATAAAAGAAAAATCGAGTTATGGAGAAATTTTCAGGTGGGAAGGAGGGAAGATCAGCAAGCTCATGCCAAATGATCTTAGAATTCTTGATAAAGTCAGTCAATAAGATAGAATGGGTAGAATTTGAGTTTTATAAAAGTGCAAGTAGAAAAGTGAAATAGCCTTTTTGGGCAGTGCTATGATCTGTTTGTGTTCCTGTAAAATTCATATTCTGAAATCCTAACTCTTAAGGTGATGGTATTTGGAGGTGAGGCCTTTGGGAGATATTATAATTAAGCCATGGGGCAGACCCCCATGAATGGGATTCATGCTTTTAAAAAAGAGACCCCAGAAAGATTCCTTGCCTCTTCCACCATGTAAGGACACAACAACAAGACGCCACCTATGAACCAGAAAGAGAGCCCTCACCGGACACCGAATGTGCAAACCCTGTGATCTTGGACATCTCAGATTCCAGAACTGTGAGGAATAAATGTTCATTGTTTATAAACCATCAAGTTTATGATATTATTGTTATAGTAGCCTTAATAAAGAAAGGCAGGGAGCTTAGGGAGTAAGAAAAGAAAAAACAGATAGTGATTGGCAAACAGTGAAATACTTGCAATAAAACACTGGAAAACATGATCCCTTTTTGCTGCGGACAGTTGTCTGGATGTAACATCTGACAATGCTACAACCATGTTGCAGACATGAGAGAAACTCAGCCCATGTTTCATAAAATGATGGAGTGGAAAGGTTAAGATACACAGGTCCTTGAGCCACTGTAGTCCTCTGAGCCACTGAATTAGCCTTTTGAGTATCAGACATTCTTTTTTGTGTGAGATTAATTTCCTTGTCATTGAGATGACTTTGAATTAGGTTTTAAATTCTTTGATGCAGAGGCCTTTTACCTGCTATACTTTGTTTCATTACTTTCTCTACCAAGGATGAGTTTAAGAATTTCTTAAGTTGTTTATAGCATTTACTTAGGTTTGGATATTTATAAGTTGTATGTTAGTGTGTGTGTATATTTATGAAGACCCTAAAAAACAAGTTACTAACAAATACTTTAGTTTTACCTAGATGTTTGTATTGTTTTAAATATCATTCCTTTTTATATGTACCATTAATATAAAATACATGTGAGAGTCTTCATGAGTTAGATTTGTATAGAACAAAAAAAAAGAAGGAGATAAATTGGGTAAAACAAAGTATTATTTTCTTAATAATCCCCAGTTAGAGAAGGCCTAACAATTGGCCCTCATAACGATGGTACAAACACTCCTGTTCACTTACTGGAAGCTATGCCAATTATAGTCATAAACAGTTACTGTGCATTTAGTTTTATATTCTCACACCGATTAAGTGATGGGAAATAACTCACATCATAGCACTGAAGGCTTGTCAGTACTCTGGGAAAGCTTTTGGTCACATATATTTGAAGAATTGGCCTTGGTTTGCACATATTTGATAGATATTTTTCTCAGTGTCACTAGAACTGGAAAGTGTCTTGAAAATCAAAATAAAGAAAAATTTCAGTGGTGTTATGTGCTTATCCCTTAATTGTCAGACCCATGGAGAAGTGATCCTGGCTCTACTCAGTAATGATTTTGGAATTCTCTTCCAGGTGCCATCCTATTTGAGACCAGTTATAGCAACTTTTGGAGCCAGTTTCTTTTTCTTAGCTCTCTCTTTCCCTTTGCCTCACTGGCTTTGGACAGAATGTTTCCAACTTTAGTTTTTAATCTTGACTTTGCTCTAGTCATTGTATCCACTTCCCCTTTGTACCAATACAAAGCTTTATAACAGCTTTGAGCACATTCAACCCTGTTCCCATGTTGGTTCCTTGAAACCAGCCAAGACCTCAGCTTTTGGATCTCAGGCAAAATTTGAATCAAACACCTACCCATAGGTTATATCTTTAGTGATTACTCAGAAACACAGTTTATACATTTAAAATGTCTTAGGGAAAATGTATGAGGCAGAATGCTGCACATTGCATTTTATTTTCCAGATTTATTGCTTTTAGGACCATCCTAATTTTGGATCCTGGCATTTATAAAGTGAAGAGATAAACTATGGTATGTACAACATACATTTGAATAACATTTACAATATTATGGAAAACCTTTTAATTTTCTTAAGTAACTCAGTAACGTAATTCTCATCCCTATCCTTCAGATAAGGAACCCATGGTGCAGAAAGCTTCACAATCTGGCCAACACTCCATAGCTAGTAAGTCACAGAAGTACAATTAGAAACCAGGCATTTTGCCTCCAAATCTCATGCTCTTTATTAGCAGCTTCCTTTTTTCTTCATTTTATGCTAAAAACTCCCTTATTAAATAATCTGATAACACACTTAAGAGACTGAAAAGGTTATACATGAAGGTAATAGTGTGTATTTAGTGCAGCTAGGCTTTGAGCACAATATAAACTTATTTTTTAAAAGGTCAAATTTGACTACATAACGGCCAAGTGGAATAAATCACCCTGCAGGCCCCCTGCTGATATGCAAACAGGCTGCCATTTCTCTGGCTGGAGTTTACCTAGATAGGAATACACCAAAAATCTGAAGGCTGTAAAAGAGGCATCACTGGGAAGAGCTGACAATCAGTGTCGATGTGTGGGAGGCAGTGTGGTGTCAGAAGACAGACAAGGATGAGGTGGTAGAATATTTTAACAGCTCCGACGTGTTCCAAAGATTGCTGAAGGAATACCCAAGTCAAGCTTCCAAGTAAAATTGATTAGAGGAAAATTCTAAGTGAAGGCAGAAGGAAAGTCATTAGGGGGATCTTCAGTTTAGAGGGAAAGAATAAGGCCAAATTTAAAAAGTTCAATATTATTCTGTGATATTGTCAAGTAATTCCCTACTTCTACCTTATCCCTCAATCTTCTATATGTCTATACATAAGTAAATATATTGGAATGGTTTACTAGCTATTTGCTCAGATTTCATGGTCTCAACACACAGAAAAACTTCTTTTGCCCAGACTTGAAATGTCAACTTGATTCATTCAAAGATTTCAGCTTAAAAACAAAATTGATCATGATTAATAGCCCCATTAAATAATGTCAGAGTGAACATAAATTGTGAAAGTATTTGAGAAGCTGCCAGGTAGCATATTACACTGTGCTCTGTTACACTATGCTCTATAATGTAGAATTTGACAGGTGGGGAAGCAATGCAAATAAGCAATTAAAAAGTAAAGAATCAGCTATATTGACCCATCAAATTCTATTCATATTCCTTAGAATTTATTCTAAGGAAATAATTCAACAGAAGCTCAAAGATTTCTGCACAAAGACTGAAGGACGGACCTTCAGTCTTACAGAAAATAGCAAAAACAAAACAAAATGAGAACAAACAAACCACTGGAGAATAGTTTAATAAATTACAGCGTAGCAATATTATGGAAATGTGTTAAATTTTGTATTGAGCAAAGTCTTTCATTAAGCTTTCAAAGAATTCCCAAAGGATGTATTTTAATCCCACTTATGATGAGAACTTGTTTTCAGATATGAATCATCATAAGTCATTGCCTTTCTGTCGTGTATTTTTCTCCAACATTGCTATTTGTTTTACATGCAACAGAAACCCAGAATGATACACACTTTAAAGCCAATCCTAAGGTGCTTTACAGGCTTTCGCAACACCCTCGATAGGGAAAATTTTTCAGGGAAGAAGAAAATGTTGACTAGAGGAGGGGTCTCCATAGAACAAGATCAGCTTAAAGAAACATTTCAGTAAAGCATTAATCAAAAGTTGCTGGCTTCTCTTTTAGGACTGAGAAATTTTCAGACAAATAATTTATTTTCTTGAAAGACAGATGGGTAGTTTTCCAACAGGGATTTTTCCCTTACATTTTTGTACTCGAACTGCTAGAAAAGCTTTGGTGTCACAGTAAGCTGGATAATATTGACTGTAAGAGCGATTATTTACTGAGCACTTGGAATATGCCAGGAGCATCATAAGTACTTGCATTTACTGATTGCAGTGTTGCAACAGTGCTATGAATTAGGTACTGTTATTATCCCGATTTTACAAATGAGGAAGAACTAGGACACACGGAGATTAAATAACTTGCCCAAGATTGCTGGATTGGTTGACTGTGGTGTATTTTGCTTCTCACTAAAATGCTGGCCACAAATACTAGTAATGCCATTTGTTCAGCCTAGTTACTTTAATATGTGTCATCTTTCTGTCCTAATGATTTCTATAACCAGGCATGTTTTTCCCAGATAGCTCTGTTACAAAATATTTTGTCCTGTTTTCTCCACATGTCCCCTAATACTTACAAAACCATGACTATTCGTGTGAGATATAACTAGTATGATCTTTATTCATTCTTTTAAATTAATGCATTTTTGATTTTTACCTCCCTCCGGATCTAGCACACACGACCCGTCTGCTCCCACATACCCTAACTTACACTGCTGTGATTTGGGCTAGATTTGGAAGCGTTGTGGAGACAGACAATGCTCTTCTCCTTATTTCATCTCAGCTTATGTCCCTATTAATCTCTAGTAGAGCCTTATTCTCTTCCTTTGTAATGATTACAAATTGTAATTACATATCTGTGTGCTTACTAGCTTATTGTCTGTCTTTCTCACTAGACTGAAAACTTCCTGGGTACAAGGGTATATCTTCTTTCAACAAGCACCTAGAATGGGTCCTGGCATATAGCAGCCACCCAACAAATGCCTTTTGCATGAATGCAGCTGTGAAAATAGTAAAATTGGGAACATTTATCAAAGCCAAGGCAGTGCTATTTATTCAAACCCAACTGCATCTAAACCAGCCTTTCCTTCTGTTGCACATACAGGGTCATTCACCAATTCTTACTCAACTAAATGGTTCTGTTTGCCACCCTCCTTTCTTCCTCTGGTCTTCTTCCTTCACCTTCAGTGCCCTTTTAATCCCTCCCGTCCTATTTCCACACATAAAACTTGTCCCCCTTTTCTCATTCCTCTGTCTCTGAACTATTTGGAAATAAATAAAAAATGTTTCTAAATTTTGCAAAGAAGCTTAGTTCCTATTTCTCTCAAGTTTTAAACTCACTCGATTTTGATAAGAACAAAGCGAGGCAGGGGTAGGAGAGGGAGATTCGGGCGTTCCTGTTCCTTACATGCATGTGAGGGACAAGGGCTGAAGGGACGGGAGTCATGCCTGTGACAGCTACAGCCGCCCAGGAGTGGGGATGGCGCCCAAGGACAGGGAAGCAATCCCAGCACCTCCTGGGCCTGCCCTTGCATGCGAGAGTGACCATGAGAAGAATGAGGAGGGGACTGAAAGCATAAGTCTACGGTCAGGGGCTGCCTTGCCCCTTCCCTCACATTGTTTGAAGAGTATCATTTTAATATAGGGAATTATATCTCTCCTGGTTTTAAGATAATGTTTTATAGTTTATTATAATCACATAATTACAACAGATGAATTTCCTAGTTTTGCTATTTCTAAGCAGATTTCTACATTGTCAAATATTTATCACAATAAATGAAAGTGAGATTATTTTAATTTCATAATGAGAGATACCCAAAGAAACATTTCCTGGGGTTTCTTAAGTACTTATTATGGCCACGTTCTGAAATAGGAGTTGCAATGTGATCTAGAAATATAGACGTTATCATGGCAGAGTGTGATAAACTTATGCATGCAGTCATATAGTATCATATACACACACATACACACACATATATACACACACATAAAATCACATACATATATCTATATAATCATACATAAATATACACATATAGATAGATATACAGTAGCTCTCCAGATTTTTCTAAACTGACGGGGCTTTAGTTTGCTTGAGACAGGCAATATATCACAGTAATTAAGTGTACTGGCTCTGGAGTTAACACAGATTTGATTCTCAGCAATACCATTTACTAGCTGTATAATTTTGAGTAACTTATATAAGGTTTTCTTAAATTTCCTTTTTGAATAATGAAAGAAATACTATTTATCTTACAGGATTGATATTCTACATATAGTTTAGCATTTAATTTCACAAAAACGCTATAATATAGGTATTGATACTATTATCATCCCAATTTTTCAGATAGAAAACTGAGGCGTAGAGTGGTTAGGTAACTTGCTTAAAGTCATACAGTTAGAAGGGGGAAAACTAGGACCCATATTTGGGTAGTTGAATTCTAAAGCTTGCACTCTAAAAGAATAGACTAAAAAAATAACCAAAATTATCAAAAGGATGATTAAAAGGAAAAGACACACACACACACAAAAAAAAAAAAAAAACAAGGAGAAGGCAAAGAATAAGAAAGAGAGGGAAAAAAAGCAAGCATATATGCCAGGCCCTATGCTAGAAGCTTTTTAAACATTATATCAAACATCCTTACAACCCAGGGGAGGAGTACTGATGACCTTATTTAAAAGAGAATTATAGTTCATATAGTTCTTAAGCGTTGATGTTGGAATTCAAAACTAGGTCCATCTGATTGTAAATACTGTACCTACACACATATTGTGCATCTTCTAGATGCCTGCCACAGTGCTTGGTTTTGGAGTTGACATCAAGGAAATACATTTCACAGCCCCTGGACTTAAGCAGCCTAGACTCTAATGGGGATGACAAACATGGTTGCCTGGACAAACAGAACACAAAATTCTTGGTGAAGAGAACATACGTATCTATCCTAGGACAGAAAGGTCAAATTCCTAGGACTTGTGGTGGACCTTGAACTTATCCTGGGCTGAGAGGTAGAATTTTGGCACATTGTGGACAATTTCTATTTGTTAACTGCATAAGTGATAAGAAGAGTTAATTAATGAAAAAACCTGATCTTCTTTTTCTGTTACATTTTTCCTCACAGAGGGTCTAGTAGAAATGAAGGTCTAAGTTTTCTTCCTCCTACCTGGAAAGAGGGCAGGGTGTCGAAATTGTAGATGGGGCAAGCTGGGGCAAACTAGGACAAACTAGGGCAAGCTGTCTGCCTTGCTGACAATGGTCATGTTAAACCACAAATAAAATGTTGTAAACTTCCTGAAGTCGGGGGACCATATATGTATCCCAATACCCACAACAGTGACTGGATCCTGGTAGGACTTAATAAAAAAATATGCTAAAGGAAAGAATAAATGAATGAGAGAGAAGAAGACGGATTATTTCAGGGAAAACCTAGAGAAGTCAAAGGGAAAGAGAAAAAAAGAAAATCTTCTAACCAGGATCCATACCATCATGTTACCCTTTCTTTAAGGCTTTCCTGCCCCCTTTCCTATAATTAATTACTTCCCTTTTTGTGTACCTATGGTATCACCTACAAAGACTTAAAGCACCTGCAACTTTTCACTGATGTTATTTCTTTATACCACTGGCTCTACAATCAGGAGAGAAGTTATCTGGAGAAGGGAAGTATTTTATTCATTTTTATATCTCTGGTGCCTAAAATATCATCTAGCTCATAGCAGATGACATGATTGCTGAGGTTTGAATACGTCCCCCAAAGTTCATGTGTTGAAAACTCAATTGCCATTGCCACAGTATTAAGAGGTGGGGCCTTTGGGAAATGATTAGATCATGAGGACTCTGCCCTCATGGATGGATCAATGCCATTATCACAGGGGTGAGTTAGTTATTACGGGGAGTGGGCTCCGGATAAAAGGACGAGTTCGGCTCCCATCTGCTCTGTCTCACGCACTGGCTCGCCCTTCTGCCACAGGATGACCCTTGCCAGATGCCAGCATCATGTTCTCAGATTTCTCAGTCTCCAGAACTGTGAGAAATAAATTTCTTGTTTTATAAATTACCTAGTCTCTGGTATTCTGTTACAGCAACACACAGCAGACTAAGACAATGTTGAAATGGCGAATAATAGGTCCTCAGCAAGTGGTACTTATTTATTATTATTAACATTCATTGAGCAGAGAACCTTGCTTTCCTGTGACAGAGTTAGACTTCTGTCCAACTCTTTGCTAGCCTACTTGTTTTTGATGTCTGGTACACAACTAAGACATTTCTGCCCCTTGTATCCCTGACTTTCTTTAATTCACAATTTAACTTCCTTCTCCATAAATGTCTGTATTGCCCCCTTGTGTCTCCTTCAGTGAAACTCCCACTGTCCTCCGGTTTGGTACTTCTCCCCCCTCCCGTGAGGCTCTGCTGCCCTCTAGGGGGCCTTGCTCATCACACAGTCTCAGGACCCAGTGTGATCCGTACTTGGCAGCGACGTCCTGGCGCAGGAGTGTCGTGCTCAGGACAGCGCTGCGAACCCTCAGGGCTCTGTTGCCTGCTCCAATAGTCTCCGGTTTATAAACTTGTGACTACATAATGTAGTTGATTTAGGAACATCAAACTTGAGCCATGCAAGCAAGTAGGCTGTCAAGAACTGAAACCCATCAACAAGTAGAGGCTTGGTAGAGGCAGCCAGGGAGTCTCAGTGCTCTTGGTACCAGCAGGATCCTTGTCTACCAGTATTACACCCGCATCTTGGTGGATTTCACATTATATCAACATTTATGCTGTAGAATCTAGTAGTCAACAATGAGAGTGTTCCACCTGACTAATGAACACTGATTTCCATCTTCGCCTGGGCCTTTGGGAGACAAAAAACTTCCTCAAAGGAATAGGGCCTAAAATTGCTTTTGCTAAATCCCCAGTCAGCATCTGGTTGCTATATCCAACGATGACTCTGAACTCTGTCTAATTTGACTCCTCTGTAACTGGAACTATCATTTTTGAAACACCTTTTTTCCCTCTCATGGTATCCTTTGTATCTGAGTCTGAGATGACTCAGGTGATACTCATACTCAGAAATTATTTGTCTAGTTCTCAGGCTTTTCCTTATTTATTTCGTCTCTGGGCTATGTCCTTGGTTCTCCCAAAACTATACTTCAAACTCCAAACTGTCTGAGTCACTGGGCCAGTTTTTCTAGCAGCTCCTAGGTCTTTTCCACTTAGATAGACTTAGAAATTTTAAATTTAACAATTCCGAAGCAAACACATCTTTCTTCAAACCTATTCTCCTTAACCTTACCACCCCAATCCCAAATTTATTTCCATCTAGCCCTGCCATCATCACATGCTCCGCCTGCCCAACCCTTTTATTTTAGTCTCCAGTCTGAACTTCTCCTCTGAGCTCAGGGGCGTAATATTAACATGTCTTAATTTAATTCTTTATTTTATCCTTCAAACCTCTTCTCCCCAAGGCTGAATTATACAGGTCCAAATTCTCCTATTTACACAGGTAAAAATAATCCAAGACTCATCTTTATTTTTTCTCTTTCCTTTGTACACAACATCCAATTAATCATTAACTCCCATCATTGTGCTTTTTAGTTAAAATCATTGTAATTTCTCACCTAACCTGTCACAATGGATGTTTGATTTTCCCCTTCTCTTCTTGCCAGTCTGCATTCTCTTCTAGCTATAGAAACCAAAATGATTTATTTAACATATTAATCTTCCCATGTACGTTCTCTTCTCAAATCTTCCAAAGCTTCCTATCACATTTGGGACAAAATATGAAATCTGTACCTCACCTTGTCTTGTTTCAACTTTTCTGCATTCAGTATGATGTTGGGTGTGGGTCTGTCATGCATGGCTTTTAAAATTCTGAGGTATGATACTTCTATGCCTAGTTTGTTGAGGACTTTTATCATGAAAGGGTGCTGGATTTTGTTGAATGATTTTTCTACATCTATTAAGATGGTCATATGGTCTTTGTTTTTGCTTTTGTTTGTGTTGTGAATCACATTTATTGATTTACTTATTTCGAACCATCCTTATATCCCTTGGATGAAGCCTACTTGGTTCTGGTTTATTGTTTTTATGATGTGCTGTTGAATTCGATTTCTTAGCATATTATTGAGGATTTTTCCATCTATATTCATAAGAAATATTGGCCTGTAGTTTTGTTGTTGTTATTGTTGTAGCCTTTCCTGGCTTTGGTATCAAGGTGATGCTGGTTGCACAGCATGTGTTGGGGGGGATTCCCTTCTTCTCAATATTATAGAATAATTTCTGTATTATGGGTACCAGGTCTTCTTTGTAGATCTGATAGGATTCAGCTGTGAATCTATCTGGTCCAGGACTTCTTTTTTTGGGGGTGGGGGGAAGTCGGGAGGATTTTATTACTGTTTTGAACCCAGTGTTCATTATTGGTCTGCCCAGGAGTTCTGTTTCTTCCTGGCTGAGTTTTGGGAAGTTGTGTCTTCCCAGGAATTTGTCCATTTCCTCTACGTTCTATAGTTTATGCCTATAGAAATTTATGTAATGTTCATGGATAATGTTTTGTATTTTTGTGGTATCAGTTGTAATAATGTTACCTTTTCCATTTCTGATTGAGCTTATTTGGGTCCTTTTTCTTTTGTTCTTGGTTAATCTAGCATGAGGTCACTTGATTTTGTTTATCTTTTCAAAGAACCAACTTTTTGGTAATTCTTTCTATTTTTTTTCCCCAGTTCATTTAGTTATGCTCTGATTTTCATTATTTCCTTTCTTCTGCTGGCTTTGGATTTGTTTTTTTCTTTCTTTTCTACTTTCTTGAGGTGTTGGAAATACTAGAACTATGAAATGCCTTGTGTGTATAGGGGGTGAGGAGCTGGGAAAGATGACATATAGAAATTGAGACAAAAAAAAAAAGATGTCCATATGACCAAGGAAGTGGAAAGAACTTATTTTAGCCAAAAAGTTAGAGAAAAGGATATTCTTATCATCCTGCCCTTGTTTATTTCTTTCATCTTTACTAAAGAAATGGAGCCTGAGAGATGAGAAAGAGTCATTAATTCAGAGTTATGCCTGAGGCATATTTTTCTCTGGTTTGAAATGTTCTGGTCTAAAAGAGGTAGGACTTGCATGCACCATATCTGGTGCAGCGAGGCCACTTCCATGGAGGGCTAATGCAAATAAAAGGAACATTTCTTGAGACAGAATTCTGAGAACAAAATTGCTTAGTTTACCTTACCATCCAGACAATTTCTGTCAATTAATCAAAAACATTTTCATCAATTTTAAGTAGTAAAAAATGGGACCACTAACATAACATGCAAATTAAAATTCACTGTAATCACAGCATTCAAGAATATCAATTCATTATACAAAAGGAGTGTTTTAGATGCAATTCATCGAAATCATCCATAATCTTTAATAGCTCCACAAATATACTTCAATTATTGCAGATCAAACCATTTAATTAATAATTACAAAGCATTTCTCCCTTCAAAATAAAACAACTTAAAATATATCATTCAAAACACTACAACCCATCAGATCTAAACCTTCTTATCATTCACTTTCTACATGTCTAGTAAGAGAAATATATTTCAATATTATATTACCAGACAGTAGTAGACAGAGATGTGAAAAGTTGACTTATTTTCTTGGAAAGTGAACTACTATTGAGTGCTGATTCATCATTAAAGGAGAACCAAGGTCTTCACCAGAGAGAATAAAGAAGTGAATGTTTGCTGATGTATTTATTAGAGAACATGCTTAAAGCAGACACTGAGTTAGTTGCTGGTGATGGAGAGAAAGAAGATAATGCCTGCAAGAAACTTACAGCCTAGCATAGGGGAAAAAACATACAAATCAACAACACAATACAACCTAATGTTTTTTTTTTTATTTCAGCATAATATGGGGGTACAGATGTTTAGGTTACGTGTGTTGCCCTTGCCCCCCCTCACCCTCTCAGTCCAGGTTTCAAATATGTCCATCCCATTGCGTGGTGCGCATTGCACTCTTTGTGTATGCATATACCCGTCCCCTCCTCCCCCTGCTTTTTCTTGATCAGTGTCAGCATAGCATATCTTTTTCTGTATGTGTCTTTATATTTAAAGTCGGTTTTTGTTTTCTTGTAGACAATGTATATTGGGTCTTATTTTTTGATCCACTCCCACAATGTCTATCTTCTAATTGGCACATTTAGTCTACTGACATTCAAAGTGATTATTAATATAGTTGGATTAGTATCTACCATGTATGTTTCTGTTTTCTATTTTTTGTTCTTGTTCTTTTTTCCTATTTTTGTTTTCTGCTCTTTTTCTGCCTTTTGCGGTTTAAATGAGCATTTTATATGATTCCATTTTCTCTTTTCTTCGTCGATCAGTTATACTTTTAAAACTTATTTAGTATTTTTTTTAAAAAAAATGCCACATGCCTGTAAAATCACAACCTGAGACTTGTAATTAATATTCCTACTTATGGTGTGTACTTTAAGAGTTAGTGTTTCCAGAAATGCAGTTTGAAAGAGAGTGTTAGTTACAGACAATAAAACAAGAAATAGAAAAAAAGGAAGGAAGGAAGGGTTCCAAGACTGACAGACATTTTAAGCATAAATAGTATTTATTTATATTTCTTGTAGAGAGGTGAGAGCTACCCATTAGTGTGCAGAGTCTGCACTGGGAAACATGAGCACTACCACTCTCACCAAGAACTTCTATCGTGACTTCAGTTAGAAGTGTGATGAAGGAAGATGACTGCCATGGAATAAACTTTATCTTTGCTTCCCCCTTAATTTGGAACAGTGATCCGTTGGCTCAAGGTTTCAACTAAGCTCATCTTTATTTTCATAATGTCTGCTGGGCATTGCCAATCTCAGTCTCTTGTTTTCCTAAAATTACTGACAGTAATGTTGGCTTCCTTTGAAAGTACTGAGAGTAATTTAGGTAATTTATAACTTCCTTATATAGTACTAAAAGGATCCAACTGACAGCCTTGCATATCTCTTTATAACACTATTTAAAGTAAATTGGGGATGATTGTGAGATATTCTAGATTGTAATTCTACAGTTTGCAGAAAGTGCTCACCGGTGTTTCATTTATTCTTGCCAAATGTTGCCTAATTTTCTAGTTCATTAAAATGTAGGAGAGTTTTAATAATTAGAATGTGTGATATTCTCCTGTATTTAGCTAGCCAAAACTAAACTGAATGACAGTAAAGACCTCTGCCAACTGAAGTATTCAGCTATCAAGAGATTTTTATGACCCAGTCCTGCTTCAACATTTATAGCTTCAGTAAATTTCTGAAAATCAATTATATGGCAGGGAAGTGCTCAAAGAGTCTAAAGACAGGGTGTGGAAGGAAGTATGGCAGAAAAAAAGGGAGACATACACAGGAAAATGTGTGCAAAAAGAATTAAAAACCTTACTTCTTTTTAAAACCATTTATCTGCATTACTATTTTCCTTTAAATCCTAAACTGACATTTCTGTTTTGGCCTCATAGTTTGGTGTCCACAGGTTCTCAGAGTTTCTGTTTGGTTTAGGTATCAGTTTCCTCATGTAGCAAGTGAAGCGTTGGAGTATCTGATTTCTAAGGTCCCTTTCGACTCTAATAGTCCATAAATTTGGGAAAGATTCCCTTTTATTCTACTATAACTTCTCGTCTAGGTAATAAGTAAAAATTCTTAAAGCTCTCGAAACTAGAAGTTAAAATTAACTTAGAACAGACTATTCTCAGTTAATTTGAGCGTATTCATTGCAACATCCCACTAACCTCAAATTTGTAAGCATGCTAAGTGATTGATTTTAAAACACTATATGATCTAGGTTCTACTTAAAACATCCTTCCACATATATCCAAATACATATATGTGTATGTGTGTATGTGAATGTGTTCCATTCACTTCCACTCTAATACATAAACTTACGAATAAGAGGAATAAATCTCTAAAATATAAGTCTGCATAGCCCTTGATTGACTCAATCATTAAAATACATGTCCCCCCTCAAAACTTACTTGCTCATTCTAATTTATTCTTCTTAACCAAAAATCCAGGAGGGAGAATGTGAGGAAAGGAAGAGAAAAGAGAAGCTATCTTCTTTTATTCTGTCAAAAAGGTATGTGAGGATATAATTTCTTAAGAAAAAGATACTTAGAACACCAGGAAGGTCTTGATTCAAGATCCTCATGAAAGTAAGAAAGAAGAGATCTATGAGAGAAGAGACAGAAGGCACCAAGAAGAGAGTGCCAGAAATCCAGAGGATTAAACATGCAATATTGATTACAATAAAAAATAAATGGAACACTTACTTTTGTCAGACACTCTGCTATGTCATTAAACAGCTGTGAAAGCAAAAAGCTAGATAATTTGCCCATGTTCACAGAGCTAGAAAGCAGCAGGGCTAGGCTTCAAATTTATCATTCACACCCTCCACCCAGGTTTAGCAATACCATCACCACAACTAACAAAGCTCTCAGCAATTAATAGTATTTAATGCTGGAATCATATTTAAATGATCCCTGCGTTAAATCCCAAGATTGCCTTTTACAGCTGTTTTCTCATGCCAGATCCAATCAAAGTCCATACATTGTCCTTGGTTCTTAGGTCTCCTAGGTGACAGCCTGCTCTCTTAACCCCTCTCAGTGAAAAGAAATCAACATTTAAAATACACTTGGAATCCACATATTTCAATCTTATTCATAAAACGTGATTGAAAGAAATTTATAATCTATATGAAATATGATTGATTTTAATTTTTTTTTTAATTTTTTTTTAAATTTTTTTTTTTTGAGACAGAGTCTCACTGTGTTGCCCGGGCTAGAGTGCCGTGGCACTCTAGCTCACAGCAACCTCAAACTACTGGGCTCAAGCAATGCTTCTGCCTCAGCCTCCCAAGTAGCTGGGACTACAGGCATGTGCCACCATGCCCAGCTAATTTTTTCTATGTATTTTTAGTTGTCCAATTAATATCTTTCCATTTTTAGTAGAGACGGGGTCTTGCTCTTTCTCAGGCTGGTCTCGAACTCCTGAGCTCAAACAATCCGCCTGCCTCGGCCTCCCAGAGTGCTAGGATTACAGGTGTGAGCCACCCGCGCCCGGCGGAAATATGATTGATTTTAAATTTTTGCTAAAAAACTCAACTATGTTTTGTTATTAAAATAAATTTTAAAATTCCAAAACAGCTTTAGTTTAGAAAACCTCTATAGCCCCTCACTAGACTATGAAAAGAATGCAGACCTTCAGTGGACAGAGGGCTCAAAAGTATGTACGAAGAGTTATTGACAAGGTGATAAGAGGAAAATACAGAACCTCGCTTCTGATTGGAAGAAGAGTCATAACTAAATTTTCATTTTTATGTTTTATTCTCCTTTACCACAGGAAAGCAGGGCTGTATGCAAGAAGACTGTAGGAAGAAACACGGAATAATTTCCTAGATAAGTTCTAGGAAGGAAGGTTTTTCTTTCTAGGGGGTAAAAACACTAAAATATCAATGTAAAGTTCCTGGTCAGAGTTTCAATGCCTGACCTCAAACTGGCCCTCCATCAGTTTGGCAGCCCTGGTGTGAAATCCCACTGTTGCTGAGAATGGCAGGAGAACAAGTTCAGTTTAACACCTCACATCATGTGTTTACTTCTCAAATGTAATTGCAAGTAAAAGTCTTAAAGCTTTATAGCACAGTTAAGATTTTAACTTTCTCCATCACAGTAAACTTTTAAAAACATTTCTGCTTGCAAAAATAGAAAGAATAAATAATAATGTGTAATGATTTGAAGTTTCCCAGTATTTTCACGTCTTATCCAATTTAATTTTCTTGACAAGCCAACGAGATAGGGCATTGTCATTACACCCATTTTTATGGGCAACTAAAGTCCACTGGGATTGACTTGCTTGGGATACCTTGATTCATAAGTCATTCTTCTGAATCCTAGCTTGGCGCCCTACCAGACAGCACTTTCTGGGCAATGCAATTCTTTTTTCTTTATTTAATCCAAGTATAATTAAATTAAAGTCATGCTGGAGAAAGTATAAAAACATAAAGCTTCATGAAGTTAATTTTATAAAAAAATGTTAGATGACATATTGAAGCGTTCTATTGATAAGTCTGGCTCTTGGAACCCCATCAAGTACAGGAAAATATAAATTTAGAAAAGCAGGGCTAACTCTCTTTTTTATATGGCTAAGGTGTAATAACTTTATTCTTAACTATATCATACAAGGTTATCCTTAGTTATACCTAACTATTAGGAAAGCTTATCATACAAGTAGAAGACATTAGAAAAAAACTAAAGTAACATTAAAAGCCATAAAGAAAGTTAACTGCAAGGATTAAGAACATATCCTTAAATTACTACTTTGCTTACATTTTTTCCACAAATTAATCTGATAAAGTGTTGTGCTCCACAGTACTAACCATCTGTCTTAATTAATCATAGTCCTACTTAAGCACAGAAACGTCGTTTTTGGAAAGTCGGAAGTGAAGCTTCTGTTTCCAAGTTTACCATACCGCAGAGAATTATTTTTCTTACCCTACTGCTCTGTAAAATTGTAAAAGTATTTACAATAAAATTCAGGATTTAAAAAGCGGTCCTTTTTATTGCTAAAATCAAGTTGCCTTCATACTGTACCCTTTGGATGGTTACAATGGGCATAATTTCTCCTCAGCTTTCATCTCTTTACTGCTTTACTACACTATCAACTATTGAAAAAAACACAGCCCTACACTTACCTAGGTTTTAAAGTCACACAGAGAAAAACTAAAATTATACTCCTAAATAATTTAAAATTGTTTCAAAGTTATGTTAGATATTTTGAAATAAAAGCAGGCACCTCGAGATTAAAGGTGAAAATAGAGTATTTTCACATTTTTCAACCGTGAATGCCTTTTGTTTCTAACTGGAAAGAGTGAGTTAGTGGAAAATAGAACAGTAAGAAAGAGCATGCTCTTTGAGACACATCATCTTACTTTGGTTTGATAGAATTTCGTATGTAAAAACATTTCAAATTTTATTCCCTCCCAAGCTTAGACTTAAGGTCCGTACAATGAGAAAACTGAACTCGAGTGCTTCTGTTGTCACAGACGCGAGCCCCGGCGTACCTGACGCTCACCTCTAGCACCGCGCCGGCTTAAATTCCACCGACGCTCCCACGCCCTCAGCAGCGCCTCCGCCTGGCGTTTCCCGATGCCCCACACAAGGGCATTGCGTCCGCGCACCTGGACGCCCACCTGCCTGCAGGTGCAGCCAGGCGGAGTCCGTGCCCACCGCGACCCCCGACCGGGACCCACTGCGGGGATCCGGCCGGAGCCCGCCCGGAGGTGGGAGGGACTCCCCACTGTCACCACTACTGGGAGCGGCGCCCACTGTCAGCTCTGCCGGGAGGGACTCCCCACTGTCATCCCTGCTGCGAGGGGCACCCACTGTCACCCGCTCTCTGCACCGTCCCCCCGGTGCGCGGTGGTCCCGGTAGGGATCCTCCTGATAAGCTCACCCTCCTGCCTCCGCCCGGGGCCACCGCGCCCTCGCGGCCGCCCTCATTGCTGGCGGCATCGATCCCGGCCTCCCGGGAGCCCTCCCGGGTCCGGGGTCCGGCTCGCGGCACTCGTCACCTCATGAGGTAGTCCCGGAAATCCTTGCTTCGGACATAGTCTGCCGCTTTCCGCACGAGCGCGCCAGCCATGGCTGTGTCGGACACCAGCTCCTCCTGGTCCCCGCTGTTGCGGCCGCTCCTCGGAGCCCAATGACAACCCGCCGACCGGGCGGCGGCGGACAGAGCGCTGCCCTGCGGGACCGCCTCACGACACTCGGCCACGCCTTACGGCCGCACCGCGGCTGTCGGCCTATGAGAAGGCGCAGGACAGAAGGCGGCAGCGCGGATTGGCTTACCTGTGTCGCACACCTCCGCGCTGCCCCCCGGCGGCGCGCGGAGGGCGGAGCCTGCTGCCGTAAAATGGCCAAGGCCTGGCGAGGATTGGCTGGCGGTTGCTAGGCACCCGCTGCTCTGGGCTCACTCGAGCGTGGAGGTGACACTTCTCTGACCCGTAGTGCGGGGAGGTGGCTACAGAGCGCCGGGCAGCGCTTCTCCGGGCGCTCGCGGCCCGGCAGGGGTCCCTGCGGTGGGGCGGGCGGCGGGGCTGGCTGGGTTCCTGCTGCTGTCCCCAGCGCCTCCACCTGTGCAAGGGCACCTTGGCCGCGCAGCCGGCGCTCCCCGAGCCCACGTGGGCGGTCCCGGCCCGCGAGCTCGGCCCGGCGCGTGTTTGGGGACATTGAGCGCTGCGGCGGCCCCGCCTGCAGAGCCCCAGGCCAGCGGCCCTTGCACTTCCCCCGCACCGATCCAACCAGCACGGATCCCACCGGCGTGGCGGGGGACCCGGGGCCGCGCCTTCACACGTACGCGCGCCCGGGCTGCCTGCTGTGGGCTAGGAGGCAGCCTCCGCGGCACAGAGGACCAAAGCGCATAAAAATAGCACAAAGCCTTAATCGCAAGGAAGTGTGATTGCCTACGTGTTGAAAATAAAGGTTATGTAAGTCCTACCGGGTGCGCATACTGAAAGGACCATCAGCACGGGACCCATGCCCAGGAGCTCCAGCCGCGACATGACTTTCAGATTATGCAGCAAGGCAGAGAAACGCTTTTATTCTTCACTTTTCCGAGTTGTTTCGTTTTGTTTTGTTTTTGATGTAGTCGATTCAGTCATTTAAAATGTCTGTGATGGACAGTAACTCTCCTGATGCTGCCGGTGGGCAGATTGTATCAGCGTTAATAATGGACATGCCCTTTGACCCAGCAAGTCCATTTTTAGAGATATGTTAGGGTAGATAAGCAAGTTTGTGCAATTTCATATGTACAGCATTATTTTTAGTATAGAGGGATTAGAAAGAGTTTATATATCCCTCCATAGGGAGAGTTAAATAAATGATGGTGCGTCCATTCAGTGGTTTAGCATGTAGCAGTTAAGAAAGAATAAGGGAGTTCTTCTATACTATAGAAGATGTAGATACTATATCTATGCTGATATGAAAGATCTTGAAGATTTATTTGCAAGAAAAAAAGGTGGAGAGAATAGTGTGTACGCTACTCATTTGTGCGTAGGGACAAAGAAAATATATAAATGAATGTTTGCAAAGATAATGGAGAAATGTGGTTAGCAGTAGTTGCCTCTAAGAACAGGTAGGAGAACAAGGGAGGGAGGGAAACAACTTTTCATTGTATACTCTTGTTCCTTTTGAAGTTTGTACAGTCAACATATGCTATCCAAAAAAATAGCACTAAAGAAGAAATGCCTTCAAGAATTAAAATAGCAGGCCTCTGATTGAATCAGATTTATTTTCTGTTCTCTATTGGTCATACCTGGCCTTGGTCTATGAAAGTATATCTCAATACACAATATTGCAATCCCATAATAACACTAGGAAGGTTGTTTTGTTCCACGGGTGCTTCATGATGGAGTTATAGGAATGTAAAACCTAAGAAAAGCAAGGGTATTGATTATTAATAATATTGCTAATAGCTACCTTTTGTTTGACCACTTTGCACTATTTATACATTATTTCTCCTCACGTCAACTGAGAAGGTGGGTGAAAGGAAATTGAATAGTTTCTTGAATAAAACCAAAATGCTTCTGCAAGATTGGTGGAGGAGACCCTCCCCCAGCCCCGCCCATGTGAGAAGGAGCTCCTGGATCCCAAAGCTGCTCAGTTTTATCTCCTAATATTTTCCTTTTCCTCATGAGCAGTGGTGCCAAAACTTGACCTGTCTTAAGAATCCTCTGCAAATTCCTAGATCCCACCTTTAAACTCAGTAGGTCTGGTGTGGGGGCCCGAAAGCTACATGGTTAATGAGCACTACAGGCCACTGGTCAGTGTTTAGCACCTGGAGAAACACTGCTGAGAGTCCCTCATGTACTGTAGCCACCACTGGGCTGGTGTCAGGAGATTTTGCTTTCCACATTTGGGCCTAAATTGAACCTTTTAGTTTTCCATTAGTTTCCCATCCATGGAGTAGTATGAGCTAGAGTATTTAAGCAGAGCTGTATGTATAAAGGCACTAATTTGCTGCTAAGTAGCTAACCTGGGATTTGAACGAGTTCTCTTTACTCTGAAACCTATACTCTCCCCACTATTCCGTGTTGCCACAAACAGAAGAATGTCTTTCATGTTAACATGTATCTCTGTTACTTTAAGCAGGCAATGTGATCTAAAGTATAAGAGAACATAACAATAGACCTATCTACATGATTTCATAAAACTTTAGAAAAGCCAACCCTACATGGTTCATCCCCATTTGGACTGTGTATGGAAGGTACAAATGAAAACGTCACTGGCTGCTTTGAATCTCAGGTTCGTGGAAGTGAGTGGAAAGGCACAGCAGTGTGCCAGAATCTCCCGTGCTCACCAAAGTTCAGAAATGACAATCGCAGAATAAGCTGCACTCCGAACTTCCCTATTGACTGTGTCGGAAACAGGATTTGTGCATTCGGACTGATTTCTGGTCAGAGGTTGGAAGGACGCTGGTCTTCCATTTACAGAGCACCCATACGGGTCAGCATTGTGCAGGCGGTTTATATGCACTGTGTGGGTATGATTATAATACCTGTGCATGTAGACTCAGTTGAGTTCCCTGTGTAGAGTGTGGCCCGGAGCCGTCCGTTCAGCAGACTGGGGTTAGCCGCAGCCTGTCACAAAGGGCGTCTTCATCCTTCTCAAGCTCCAGAGCCCTTCGCAGAGGTGATGGCAACTGCTTAACCTCAGTTTTCATCCCTGGCCTGGAAATGTCTGTTCTCTGCGATGATGAACTGTATATTTTATGAAGGACTTTTCTTTCTTTTTAGCAAATAAGGAAAATGGTAATCTATGAAAGATTTCTATTTCTTTCATCATTATCTCAGGAGAAAGTAGTTATCTTTGCATTCACTGATTAGGATTAATGTTTCAAATTTTTGTGAAGAACGTATTAATATGTATTATTAATTTGACTATAATTTCAATTGAAACATTTTTATGTCATTAAAAACATTTGCAGTCATATGCATTTCCTGCATGGTTATGGATTTTTTTCATGTATCTACACAGCATTTTTATAGTGGTTCAATTAATTTAAATTCATTCACTTTTTCAGGAAAACTTTTTTTTCCTTTTTAACCTGCAGTATTTGTGTTTGCTTTTCTCATAAGCCCACACTCTTCCAATCAGACCCACACCCTTCGGTCAGACCGATAATTAGCTTTAAGCACATTTACCTCCAGGCCTTTTCTCCTTGATCCTACAGTTCCCATCACATGATAGAAGAAAAGCTTCCATGTGTAGTAAACTAACTGTATTTTCTCATCTAATTATCAAAATAGAAAAGAAAAGCAGAGTAGTTCCAAATCCGAACTAAAACAATCCCGCAGGTTACTAATCATACTGTCTTCATTTCAATTTTCTTCTGGAAATGGGGATAGAATGGTCCTTTTGTCTGTCTTGCAGGATTGCTAAGATGCCAAAGGCAGTTTCGGGGGATGCGTTTAGTAGGCAATAAAGGTGGTCATAAATACAGAGATGCATTGTTTTTGTCCTGCTGCCCACTCTTCTACCACCAGCCCAACACCTGCCTCTGTCTGGCCCCAGGTATGTCGGTGCACATTAATTTGATTGGCTTAGTAATTTAAAGAATGTGCTGTAGTAAATGAATAAGCCAAGAAACTCAGGAGTTCAGCAAGAACCAGTGACACCTAAATTCAAAAACCAATGTAACATTTCAAGTATGAATGGATGTTTTAGCCAAGTCAGCTCTTCCTGTCCTACTTCTGACTAATGCATCATGCTGTCTCCAGGACTCGGTCAGTCCTGTGAGATAAGCAGTCCCCTGTCCCCCATTTTTGTCCTAGATTCTGGTTCTCATAGTGTGGATAGAGAAGTCACAAAGAAGTGGCTTCACAGGCAAGGAATCTTCACTGTTTGGCAACTCAGTAACTTGCTAGCAATAAATGGCAAAGGGAGAAAGGAAGTGGAAACACAGCTATTTTGCAATCTCTATTGCAGGGAGTGATTCTGGCAGCCATCATCGATAGATGCTAAAATCTGCCCAAGGGCCAGAGGGAACCGGATGATCACAGATGCCAGACTTCCACCCACAGCTCGCAGCTGCTGGTCACAGGGGAAAAGTGATTAACACGCTTTCTGTGGTCAGCTTTTCCCAACCCTGTGTCCTCAGGAGGTCGGCAGAGGAGTGGGGTGACTAGGAGGTGGCGAGGGGGATTCCTTGGTCAAATCTATTTAGGAAACGTATTTGAATCACGTAATTAATTAATTTCTGCTGTTCTTTTGAGAGTCTTTATGTTACCGAAAACTCGGCACTTGTCCACGAGGGCGAATCAGAAGAACCAGGATAAGTGGTTTGAGGAGGAAAGAAAGAGACATTTTATTACTTTGCCAGCAAAGGAGGAAAACTGACAGAGCTTCTCCTCGCAAAATCCAAATTTTCCCGAACATTCAGCTCTGTGTTCAGAAGTACAGAGCTTTTTCAAGGACGGGCTCTCAGCTTCAGGCAATTACTGTTTAACTACAGTTGATGATTTCCGATCGTCCCATCGCTGCAAAGACAATCTGCTGACCCCCCTTTACCAGGTCCGGGCTGGGCCGCCTCCTGCTGTGCAAGTAACCAAGACTCGCCCTGCCCCCCCCAACCGCTGCCTGAGGCAGGGATGCAAAAAGGAGGAGAGGGTGTTTTAAAGAGACAGAAAACACTTTTGCCCTTTTTTCCAGGCCTTTCCCTCCGTTACATTTACCAAGCTTATGTGAATCGTGATACCACCAGAGAAACTCACGCCATGTGGCATTTCCCAAACTTCCTTGACCACAGAGCCCGTTTGGAAAAGAGCATTTTGTGAGACTGACGACGCAGGGTGGTGG
>CAUYSK010006172.1:0-61949 GCA_963575035.1 Avahi laniger
GTGTGTATGTGTGTGTGAATGTGTATGTGTGCGTGCGTGTGTGTGTATGTGTATGTGTGCGTGTGTGTATGTGTGTGTATGTGTGTGTGAATGTGTATGTGTGCGTGTGTATGTGTGTGTGTGTGAATGTGTGTGTGTGCATGTGTGTGTGAATGTGTGTGTGCATGTGTGTGTGAATGTGTGTGTGTGTGCGTGTGTGTGTATGTGTATGTGTATGTGTGTATGTGTGTATGTGTGTGTATGCGTGTGTGTGTGTGTGTGTGTGTGTGAATGTGTTGGTGGGAAGGGGTGGGGCTGTCGCTTGCACATTAAGTGAGGCGGTTGGGTCTCCCGCAGTGAGAAGGTGCTGTTCACGCTAAGACCCGAGGGAGCCACGGGCACATCCAGGGGAGGGCAGCCCAGACAGAGGAGCAGCTGGAGCCAGGCAGGAGTGGCGCATGCCCCCACCCTCGCACTCAGAGAATCCTGGCGTCGTGCCCTGGTCTCCCCCATGTGCCACGACGGCACCGCTGTCCAGCCGCCCCACCCTGCTGTCTCCCACCGGACCTAACACAGCGACCTCCTACCAGGCAGATACTCCTCCCTCTTTTGAGCCGTCCCTGTGCCAAACTGCAGTAGGTGCCACGTGTCTTTGCTCGACTTTCACAGGAGCGCCCTCGCTCTGCTGCTTCGACTCTAACTGCTCCTGTCTGCCCTCCAGTGCCAGCCTTGGCCTCCTTGCACCACGTGTTCTAAGTACTATATTTCATCTCCATGGCTTTGGCCACGATTAAGAATCTACTCCTGGATGCCATCGAAGCATCGCTCCTAGAGACTTCCGCGATTTCACACTCCAAGGCGGGATCAGGGACTCCTGGCAGAGACCGCAGAGCAGAGGGCGCCGCGGCAGGCACCTCCTTGACTCCGGCCCTCTAAACACCGTCGCACGTCTGTGTGGATGTCCCACAGGCCTTTCACACTGCAAGTGCCAAAATACCATGGCACTTCCCTCCCCTTCGAATTCTGACGCTTTTCCAGTGTTTTCTACCTTGATGAGTTGGATCAGCCTCTGGTTCGTCATCCAAGTTAGCAACTTGGAATTCCCTGTGGCGCCTCCCGTCTTCCTCACCTTCCACTTCCAACCACTGATCAATTCTTGTCCCTTTTGTCTCCTCGCTCTGCAATCACTGCCCCAGTGTGGGTCTCCATTGTCTCTATGCATCCTGGTTGACTGCCTCACTGCCTCCCGACACTCCGCTGTGCCAGGAGCCAGCAGACTCTGGGCAGGTCTCGTTACGCCCCGCTCAGCAACGTTGAACACGGCCCAGTGGAATCTGGCCTTTCTGGACACTGATGCTTGTCATACGACCTGCACTTCCAGCTTCCCGGGGGTGCAAAAGTGATCGGCATCACCATGGTTTTGTGGTTTTCATCCGAGGTGGTGGTAAGACACTGGCTGGGTCTCTCAAGACATGGCAATCCCCACAAGGCCCCCAGTGAGCCTGCTAACGAGAGGGACAGAAGCCCAGCTACCCTCCAAGGCCTTGGCACAGTCAACCTGGTTCACTCGAGCACACACTGAGCAAAAACGGCCCGCATTGTTCTTGGCTGGCTCTGAATTGGGAGCATTGACGAGACGTTTACTTTATTTCTGGAAAGCTGATGTCTAGAGCAGAAGAACCCAACATCAATAACTAGAGACACTTCGGTGTGATCTATAATCTGACTTTCTCCTTCTTTCAGAAAAAGTTCTGATTTGCCCCTTGTAGGACAGTTTCATTGATCTGAACATCTTGTCACCTTTTGTAACCGGAGTCAGTGATTCTCTCCTTTTTTTTTTAGAGACAGGGTCTGGCTCTGTCATCCCAGGTAGTGTGCAGTGGCATCATCATAGGTCACTGCAACCTCCAACTCTTGGGCTCAAGGGATCCTCCTGCCTCAGCCTCCCGAGTAGCTGGGACTACAGGTGCAAATTGACACTCAGCCAATTTTTCTATTTTTGGTAGAGGCAGGTCTCACTCTTGCTCAGGCCGGTCTCAAATTCCTGATCCTCCTGCCTTGGCCTCCCAGAGTGCTAGGATTACAGGTGTGAGTTCCCACGCCCCGCCGATTCTCTCCATTTTGAAGGGGAAAACCAATGTTTTATCCTACTGTATTCCAGAGACAGAGAGAAAAAGACAGGAATGGTTCTTTTAAAAATCAAAAGCGGTTCCAATATGGAGATGGTAAAATCATTAGGATTTATTATAGAATACCAAGATTTGTCAGAAATTGGCTCACTTATCATAATGCTTTGAAATTTAGAAAAGTTCAAAGAAACAAAATCTGGAGCTGATCCAGACATCACTGGGCATTTCCAATTTCCTGGCTCCCTTGTGCTTTCTAGCGGCCACATGCTGAGTGCACTGGGGTCCGGGGCCCTGTCCCAAGCTCTGTAAGAAAACTTCAGGTTATTAGATGTGACAAAACACTGTCATGAATCCTGGACGCAGCTAGTTGGGTGAGACTCCCCTTTGTTTTCCCAAACTCCCAAAGGAGATGGTGTCCTCTGCTTCCTTTACTGATATTAAAATACACAGATTAGCTAGAGAGGAGAAATTCCTGAAGAAAGAAGGAAATATCAGTCCTAAATTGGGCCTCTTCACATCTTAAAAAGAAATCGAAGAGAGCCTCTTTGAAAACCTCAGTCTCTCTAGATTATCATCACCCCTGTGCATTGCTGTTGCCGCCGCACCGTGAAGTGTTTCAGATGCTTCTAATTCCTGGAATCTGGTCTCTTGCCAGAGCTGCAGAGCGTTATGAATAATTTCTGGGCTCTCTCACTCAGGATGGATGTGTTTCTGGGATTTTTTTGGCAGAGATGCCATTGGAGTCTATCTCTCTTAGAGAAGTCAGTGGTTTCACACTTTGAAGCGAGATGGGAGACTCCTTTCCGGGCAAGCAACGGCAGAGCAGAGATCTCCACTGAAGGCAACTCTTTCCATTTTTCCAACCGTCTTGTAGTGAGAAAACTACATGAGTATCCAGGGGCAAAGATTCCCAAGAGATAAGCCAGGGATGCAACCGCTGTGTGTTGTGGCTGATTTTAATGTACTTGGAATAACGTAGCAAGTGTGAATCTCAGTCCATAACTTCGGATGTGCAAAAAATAGAACTTATCTTATTTTCCAAAACTGAAGTTCATTTCTATTTCGAGCTCCCACCACCCACCGTAATATCAGTCATTTCAGGGGTTCCCTCGCGACACTGTGCAATGGTCTTGGGGCCCTTTGGGGGAAGCCATCTGCTCTTCATCACGGGGCCACACAGGGGCCGTGGCTGTCTCAGACCCAGGACTCTACACGAGGCTGCCCATGGCAGTGTCTGCCTCGAGCTGTTGCAGTCACTCCTCCTGGGGGACTCATTGCTCCTGGCAGCCCTTTTGGGAGGCCGGGCCTGGGTACCTGCTGCTGGGACCCTCCTGCATACTTCCTCTCCTCTTCCTGCTCTTTCCCCAGCCCGGGGGCGCTCTCTCCACTCTGGGGAAATCTTCCCCCTTTATGCTTCCCCACTCAGTCTCTGCTCCATTCCTCGACCTCTGTCATCAAGGTTCATTCCAATGTCACTTGCTCAGAGGGGCCCTCTCCGACCTCCTCCATGCAGACACGCCCCCCACCTCTCCCCAGCCCAGACCATAATTTCTCATTGCCCCTCCCCTGCCCTCTTTATCCCCACAGCACTTCATCTTCTGACACACGGTCTGTTTATTTGGTTTTTATTCATTATCTGTCTCCCTGCGTTAGAATATAGGTGTCATGGTGGAAAGGGCTTTACCTCGTATATCCCAACGGCTGGAACAATGGCTGGGTGTGTAGCGTAGGTTCCGTGAATATTTGTAGAACGAAGGACCAACTGGATTGGGGGAAGTGCCCAGACTGTGCCAGGCTCTGTGCTAGACACCAACTTTCATCCAACCAGGAGTGCAGCCACAAGAGTGGGAGGTGGCAGCCCTGAGTTTGGCTGGTGACAGGGGCACAGAAATCAAGGAGGCCATAGCGGTGTGTGTGTGTGTGTGTGTGTGTGTGTGTGTGTATATGTGTGTGTGTGTGTATCTGTGTGTGTGTGTATATGTGTGTGTGTATATGTGTGTGTGTATATGTGTGTGTGTGTATATGTGTGTGTGTGTGTGTGTGTGTCTGTGTGTGTGTGTGTGTGTATATGTGTGTGTGTGTGTGTGTGTGTGTGTGTGTACGGAGGATGTGGTGGAAGTACTGGGACCAAGAGAGGGAGCCTTGTGGCCTCCAGGACGAGGCTGGTCACAGCACATGTCTGGAGGCCAAGCCACCAAAGGGGAATGACTCCCTGAGGAGTCCGGGTGCAGCGTCCGGGCCAGACACGGCACGTGCAGACCCAGTGCTGCACCACCGTCTAGTGCAGACTCGCAGTGATGAGAGAGTGTCCTGGGAGTTGAGCAGGACACAGCTATAAACACAGAGCACTTTATAAAGGGCACTTTCAAAGCATGTCTATGCCACAAACAGGCGCAGGCCCTGTTTTCAGAGATAGCGATATGGCAGACAAGGAAACAGATAAACGCTGTGCTCTCAGGGAGCTCCCGTTGCAGCAGGCAGGACAGGCAACATGCAAAATCGACAGGCAGGATGTTAGACAGTGAGGGCGAAGGAGAAAAAGTATGGCACAAGGGCCTAGAGGACAGGGAGGTGGGGCAGGGCGGAGCTCTCTGGGCAGCGCTGGGGCAGGACCTGGCGGGAAAGCAGCCCCACGGAGGTTCCAGGCACGTGCAGAGGCTGCGCAGTGGGGCACAGCTGGTGTGTGCGAGGAGCTCTCAAGGCCAGCCTGGGAGTGAACAGATGCGTCGCAGCAAAGGTCCACACAGCCTACGAGGGGCCCAACACTGCTCTGGGCACTTGGGATACGCTAGCAGAGGAAATAGGCAAGAACCCCTGCTCCAGTGGAGCCTGTTTCTAGACGATAAACCATGCACGTCATACACGATCATGCAGGACGTTAGGGCACGGTAAGTGCTATGACAAAGGAAGGGCCAGGGCAGGGCACCGGACATCCGGGATGGTGACCATGTGTAGCCCAGGGCAGTGGGAGCCGTTGGCACAGAGAGAGGGCGCTGAGGCCCCGTGGCTGATGGGCGTGTTTGCCAACAGCTCACTTGCAGGTGGCGAGGGCTGAGCCCGGGCACTTCAGCCTGGGGAGAACAGGGTCACCTGCAGCTGCCTGTGCACCAGCCTGAGCCGCACAGAGGTCACTGCTGACCGCAAGACAGCTTTTGTGGAAGGTGGGGCCAAAGCTTGATGAGAACTCTGTCAAGAGACGGCAGGAAGGGAGAACAGAGACGACAGTATGAACCTCTCTCTACTCACTTTGCTGCAAAAGGAAAGAGAAAAGTGGGGAGATTGTTGGGGGGGGCCAATACAAACTCTTTTTTTCTTTTCCCCAGTGGGAGAAATAGAGCGTGTTTGTGTGCTGATGGGAATGACCCAGTGAAAACTGGAAAGCTGGGGATGCAGTGGAGAAAGGGAGAGGTGCCGGACGCCAGCCTCGGGCGGGGGCGAGTGCCTGTGCGGTGGGGTCTGGCAGAGGGTCTCCGCTGAGGGCTTCGGTTTTCTCGGTGGCTTAGGAAGCAAGGTCTCATCCAGGAATGGGGACTGGGGAGGAGGCATTGGAGACCTGCAGAGAGAGGAGGAAGTGACATGGTCTTGGCGGGTGGGAGAAGGCGGATGGCTGCCAAAAAGCACTGAGAACTTATCTGTGGTTCGTGGCCGTGAATTTGAAGTCAGAACACTCTCTGTGGTTTGTCTCCAGCCGCACTTCACGTGGATGCAGGCACGAGGCAGGTGGAAAGTCAGATTTAACCAAGGGCGGTGTTTTGCCAAGCAAGAACAGACAGGGAGCGAGAGCAAGGGAGTTGAGGGCGGGTCCGGGGAAGGGGCTTATATTAATACAATCGGCCACGAGTTTAAGCCAGGCGAGAAGGAAAGTCAGGCATCACAGGACTGGGGCCGAAAGTCCCAGTGTCCGAGCTGGAGCACAGTAAAAGATTAACGTGTGAGAACTTCCAGGGTAGGCAAAATGTGTTTATTTATGGTTTTGTTTATTAATAACAACGCTGTCTAAAAGAGAATTGGGTATACATACATCAATGAATATAGAATAGAATAAAAGAATATACACACATACACATGTATGAACAGGTGAAGGCAAAAACTATACATATGAAGATAAAATCAATCAACAAAATATATTCCATAATGCCCTAAACAATTTTTAGAAATGAATGGTATATTTCTCTTTGAGCTTCCTTGAATTCAGAAGAAAAGAGGGAAACAACATCCAATGTAGGCTATATAGTGTCTGTAAAATAATAATAAGTAAGGTGTTAATGATAAATAATAATAATAAATAATAATTATGATAATAATAATTAAGACATACAAATTTCTGATATGGACACAAGAAAGAAATATCTCCAGTAGATTTCCCCTGTCTTTGGAAATAAAAGAGCAATAAATAAGTCCAACACAAACTGACAAATTATTTGTTAAATTTAATGTAGCCACACGTCAAACAAGCCTATGGTTGTCATGCTCATGATTCACAGATGTTGGTGGGGGTCCACCTCTTGCATCCACTCAGCCCCTTCACTGGGTTTTCCCAAGACGTCCAACCACACCAACCACAAATCATTTTGTGACTTTTGCAGGCATTACTGAGGGCTTGTGCACCGAGGAAAGTCACACCACTCAGTGTGTCGCCACCAGATTTCCCACTCCTAGTCTTCCTCCTCTGTGCGAACCTCTTCATCCCTTCTGCCTGCCACATCCGCCCTCCAGCCGGCCCCACGCATGCCCAAGTGCTTCTCCATCAGGGGAATTTCTTCCCACCCTCTGGTCCTGGCATCAGCCAATGGCACCCAAACCCAAAGCATCCACCCAAAGCTGGGATTGCAGCAATTCCCTGGAAGAATCTGGTCTCTCTCTAGGAGGAATGTCCTCACTCTCTCCTCATATGCTAGGTTTGGGGAGCTAGGGGCCCCCTACCCCCATGAGAGAGATCCGTGGCCATGTCAGGGAAGTCCCTGCCTCTCCTTCTAGGCTGCCGGCAGGCTTGGAGCCTGCTTCCCCGAGGGCCCTGCGGCAGAGCATCTCCCCACAGCTATCTCTCAGCTCCCACTCTGGTTTTATAAATAAGTTTCCTATTTTAATTATGAATCTGCACAGTGGAAGTAGACGATTAAATGGAGAGAATCTGAAATCACTTCTGATCTGGGCAAAGTAAACAAGCGCCTATTTCCATGACTGTTCCACAAATAGCACCCGGGCCTGACATAGAGGACATTTGTCGGATCCTCCGCCCCCCCAGCCCCCACCGCGGTTGCTGTTCCTGATGTCTGAGGATGCTGTATTGTTTGTACGTTCTCTGCTTTAGTTCCGTGGGTCCTGACAAGTGCCCGATTCTCTACGGCGATGACCAGGTAGGTGTAGGGGGTGGAAGGAGAGTTGGAGGCACTGAGTCAGAGGCCAGAAGACCATCTGCCATCCTTCAGGGAGAAGCCAGGGGGAGGGAAGAGGATAGGAGCATCTGCATCTCGAAGCTCAGGCAAAAACGAAGAAGAAAATGCAGAGGGACGTGCAGCGTTAGCGAAACCACAAGGAGGGAATGCACGTGAAGTGCTCACTTGTGTACCTCGTACTCTTCTCGGAGCTTCCCATCCAGTCCTCATGACATCCTATCATTGCCAGCTGTGAGAATGGGGAAACTGAGGCGCCGAGCAGTTCTGCAATTTGCCCAAGGTCCTATGCCCCTAGGGGATGGCGCAGTTGGGATTTGAACCCAGGCTGGACAACTTGAGCCCGTGCATTACCCCACCAGGCTTTACTGCGTCTCAAGCCAGCAGAAGGGATGCTCCAGGTTCACGTGTGAAGACATGGGTCCGGGGATGGGACGCACTCTGAAAGCGTTAGAGTTGGGGTGCAGGGGGAAATGGCACATCTGGCTCACCTCCCAGGGGTAGGGGAGAGTCCTGTTAATTGGGCCAGGAGGGAGGAATCCTTTCTCTGCATTTTGCTTCACAATTAGAGATAAGGCTTAAATGCAAATTCCCTTGGGAGAGGAGACACAGTGATGTAAGCACAACCGAAGGGGAATGATTTGCTATTCTAGAACATGTTTGGAAGGCGCTAAGTCCCAGGAGGGCACCAGATATTTTGCATCAAGGCGGGCGTAGAGGAAGAATGAGAAGAGAGAGTGCAGACATTGAAACACAACTGGTCCCAGTTCCTGGTTTTGCTCCAGTGTTGCCTTTCTCTCTGCTCTCTTTTAAGCCTTTTAAAAAATGCAGATTAAAAAAAAGAAATGAGACCCCTGGCAGAGAGCAGATGGGCACTTCCACAGAGACTCGGCCCGGGCGCCGCGCGGTGGGAGCGGGGATGACCTGTGCGCTGCCCGACTGTGGGGGCGCCATGCGCAGACTAGCACCCAGACGGTGCCCTGGGTTCGTGCTGCACAGCTTCCGGGCCTGGAGTGCCCCCAGATGGACGTAGGCACAGGGAGGGGATGGCAGAGAGAAGCCCCCCTTGGTAAGTCGTGCCCCGTGGCTGCCAGCCCCAGGTGACTGCGCACCGGGCTCCCTGGCTCTGCTCCTCTTCCGGGGCTCTCCAGGGTGCGGCCCAGAGAAGCCAGAGCAGGTCCAGTGGCACTGCCTGTTGGTGATAATGCAAGTTCATTGGTAAAAATGCAAACGATTCATTGCACTTCATCCTTCTGAGGGAATGTGCTGGTAGCAATAAGTGGCTGCTCCCTACACCTGTCATCGCGGCGGGCTGCTCACTTGGTGTGAAAGGCCTGCCACACTTCAGGTGTGCAGACAGCCGTCATGAAGCCGGCCCGGCGGACACGCGATCATCCACTGCCCCCTAGTGGACCAGGTGTGAATGGGCCGATATACTGCATTTCCGCTTTGATGTGAGTTCTAAGCAAATCAGGGTCGCATTTTATTCCAGGCATGGTTTGCGGCTTTTGCTGCTTTAATCTTTGTTGCTAGTGTCTTCGGTGTTTAATTAACAGCCTTGAATTGGAACAAAATGTCAATCAAGGGTGACTCTTTGTGGAGCTATATTTGAATGTTAAAAAGTCATGACATTTTCCAACACTCTTACGGCCTCAGACGTAAGGTCTCATTGGATGCTCATTTTAAAAGCAGATTTTTGTTAGGCTGGAAAAAGGCTGAAAGTCAATGTATCATCAAAGAGCTCATGTTGCCATCTAGCACAGCCACAGGTTGTACATGACAGAAACAAGTTTATTTATAAGCAGGCTCTGCCCTCCTCGTCACCTACCTTATCTGCCACCTAATCATCCATTAGCAGCTTTCAAGGTTTTCCCAATCTGCATATTTCCAGATTGTCACATATCCCTGGAATCGGGGACCCAGTTATACTCAGCATAAAGGAAGCCACATCTGCTCTGTGCTGACAAAGGCCGGGGGGCTTTTGTCCACCACCACAGGCTACCAAGGCTGTTTTGATGTGTGACTGTTCTTGAGGTTTCTGTAGATTGTTGCACTTGGACCATGCACTGAAAGATCGTCCGGTAACATTCGTCAGTGCTAACATTCAGCACACTAGGAAACCTGTTTCTTTAGAAGTTTAATACATTGACCGTTATACCCTTTCTGAGACATTTCTTCATTACCAGGAGTTGAACAGATTGGAAACTATTTCAGAATTCAGCGGCTTCATTGTTCTCACCTGATAGCATTTCCAAGGTGCTAGAGCAACTCCGTTTCCTTAGCCTGCTCTCTTGCCATGAAGATCTCCATTGGTAAAGCCTAGGCCACCTGTGCGCTAAGGAATTCCCCCTATGGGTGGATCAGAGTCTCACCTACACCTGTAGATTGTGGTGCTAGTGATGTACCACCTTGGGAGAATTGAGAAAAATAGTTCCTCAGGTAATTTTCTGTGCTTTGTGGTTCAGATGAGGAATCTAGGCTCAGAACAGTGACAAAAGAAGTGAGATCTGGGTGACATCGGTGGGGGAATAACACTGTATCCCCCCGGGACAGCCCTGTTCAGATAATTCGTTTATTTCAGGCTGACCCTAGGGTAGACTTAGCTCTGGTGGTAGGAAACTTCCAAGAGAGAAAAATGTGTTCGTGAGAAAGCTTTGGCATGTTGACACAGCAGAACTCAAATTTTTCTACCCGGTGTAGATCAGAAACCGCCACTGAGTGACGTGTTCCAGAGTCCTTCCTAAGCAAACCGTAGTTTTCCCCAGCATGTCACAGGAAGTGCTGCCAGTGATTCATCTGGTTAAAGTTCAGCTTTTCCTCCTGAGTCAGAAATAAACAGGAGCTCCTGCTCACGGTGAGGGGTGAAGGCTCACTGCTGGCCCCGTGGGCTCTAGGGCAGGGTGGAGCAGAGCCGCTTACTAACCGATCGCAACCTCCCAGCCACGACGCTGGAGTGGCTGCTGAAGAACACAATGAAACCCTTGCCCGTGGGAACTAGTCAATACAAAAATAAAAATAAAACAGGCTTGGAGGTGCAACTTACCAGAGTGAAGCCCGTCAGTGGAGCTGCCTTGTCCGTAAGTCTCCACCGCAGCCCAGTGAAAACCCTCCGGCCGCCCATTTCATAGAGCTGGGCCAAATGCCTGCTGAGCGTCTCCACGTCACCTGACCTGGCTTAAATCAGTCAGTCAATGGGCTTCACAGATTGTTGAGGCCCCCAAATCGAGTGGTCGTCTGGTCTACCTCTAAGCCTCTGAGCTAATATCTTCAGAATATCATCTCTAGTGATGTCCTCAAGCCAAGACCGAATTAAATGCTAGGGGTGGAAAGACGGGAAGGCAGAGTGGGGCCATGACTGACAGCCAAGGATGTGCTTTCATCTGCCTGGGGAATTTTAAAAACCAACCTAGAAAAACCAAGAGAAAACACACACAAAATGATTTTTAAAGTGCACATTAAAAAATAAATAAAGCGCAGAGAACATAACCAGTATTTCTGCTTCCTGACCTTATACCGCTGCCTCATCCTACTGAGATCACCTGCCTGCCCCCGTGGCCCTGCTAGGGGTGTGAAGTGGTACGGGAAGCAGACATGCCCCGGGAGAGCCCCTGTTCCGAGCTGGCCGTCGTTCAGCCGAGAAGCCGGCTTTCCTGGAGGCTCCTGTCGCCACCCCCTCTCCAGCTGATCTTGGGCCAAACTGCCTCCTTGGCAAAACCGAACGTGTTTTATGTAAGGGTTTCAAAGCTGCCGCTGCTGCTGCTGCTGCAGTAACCTGGCCTTTCATGTCTCGGTCTAGACAGATGCATGATTGAATAAAGGGTTCCTCCAAGCCCTGTGTCGCATTGGCCATCTGGAATGTAGCCAACCCCTCATTTAGCAAATTGCTCTGTTTAAATGCAGCTGCTGTGTCTCGACGTTTATGCTACCAAGACAGATCTCATGATTCCTCTTCCTTCATTTATCTAAGCCGCTCCTTTTAATCTGCCTAGGAACTTAAAAGGCTGTTAATGCATGAGAAGGCACTTGACCTGTGTGATTTCCAAGCCAAGGGGGAGCATCCGTCTTGCGCTGGGTTGTCCTTTCCTCAAAAGCAAGGGCACCTTGCCTGCGCTCCCGTCTTAATGAAGGCTGCCTTTATTAAGAATCCCATTAAGCTCCGCAGAGCCCAGCCACCCGACACTGTAAATATTGCCCTTCAGAAAGGCTGCTGGCCCTGTGCACGCGCCGCCTGGCGGTGAGTGCGAGCCCCAGCAGGAGGGTGACCTTAGACCCTACAGCTCTGTGCAGGGAAGGGCATTGTTCCTTGGATGGTGCCTCTCTCCTTTTGGAAAGAGGGATTACAGCCTTTGGCAGATAATGTCAACAAAGCCCCTGAGATGACTTGAATAAGAGTTGGAAGCAAAATGGTTGCAGAATAACAATGAGCTCTCAGGTGTTTTACCTTAGTTTTCTTTTTTTTAAAGGAGGAAATTCAAGAAAGGAGACAACCCAGGCTAAGCAATTTATTGTCAGGATGTCACTGGTCACTTTGGCCTGGTGCTATTATCTGTTATTTATCAGGGCAAATAATCCTGGCGACCACTGCATTCATAAATTGCTTAACTTGTTTGGGGTCACGATATTATTAAGTCTGGAAGCCAGAAGCCAAAACCAGTGAGTATTTGTCAAATAAATATCATGTTCTCAGCCCTCAGCTAGGACCATTGGAAAAGTAACAAAACAGCACAATAAATGATCTTTGCCAGTGAATCCTTTCAGGAGACAAAAAAAAAAAAAAAAACCCAAAAAAAACAAATATAGGAGGATTTAGCACAGTGAGCAGTGAGGATGTGGGACTCTGGAGTCAGATCCCAGGTGCAATTTTGGGCAAATTCACCTTCCCAACTTCAGTTTCCGCATCTGCAAGAACAGGAGGACATTTGTCTCTTGGAGTGATTTTAGGAGTGATTGAGTCAGTCTTTACATACAGTAAGAACTCAGCAGATCCTACTAATGGTAGTCACAGGATGCAGGGTCTTGACTATAAATACTGAGGAATTCAGAGGAAATGAAGAATGTTTTGGACCAGGCAAATGAGGCAAATCTTCATGAATCAGCTCAACCCTGAAGGAAATGCAAACTCTGGGTGGGGAAGGGGGATCCGATGAATGGAACAATGTGAGCAAGACATAGAGCCGGCAGGCGGGGAAGGCGGTGGGCGGCCGCGTGGGCCAAAAGAAAGGGCTCCCATTTTCGGGCGTAGGGGTGGAAATGTCGAATGAATCTGGGGCCCCACTGATGGAAGACCTTGTCACGCTACAGGGTCCTGGCCGAATCTAACTGGTAACAGGGAACGACTGTGATTCGTTTAGCAGGAAGTAGCTGAGTGCAAACTGTGGATTGGAAAGATTTCCCTGGTGTCAGCGAACAGGGTGAAATGCAGGCTGGGAGACGGGTTCAAGGCCAGGCGCTATCCCAGGCTGAGGGTTCAGGGAGGTGGCCACGGGTTGGATGGGAGGGAATACAGTTGATGTCACCTTCCACACGTGACAGAGCGGATGCCTCCGTGAACACCGGGCAGGAGAGAGGAAGAAAAGGAAAGAGACGCTGTTTTCCTGGAGCTCCTTTTCCACGCTGACACTAGGCCACATATTCTGCCAACCGCTCTCGTTCGTCTAGCTCCAGGCACGGGCTCCCAACCCTGGGACACCAGGAGAGGGGCAGACCCTGGGAGCAAATGGAGCTGCTCGGCTTTCGGGCCGGCTGAGCTAAGGCCAGAGCTTTGATGTTACGTGTGTTGAGAATGAGGTGACTTTAGAGCAGTCCAGTTCCTCCAAGGGCCAGGGTCCTGTCCGAAGATGCAAGTCCCCGTTGGAGGTTTAGGGGAGAGATGTCGTCGCGAATGTCACTGGCTCAGGGGAGACAGCAGAGAGGCAAGACGGGAGCACTGGAGGGAGGGTGTGCCCGGAGACGGAGACCCCTACCTCAGGGGCACGAGGAGCAAGCTGAGAGTGGGAGCCAGGGGCACAGGGATGGCGGGAGGGAAGACGTGACTAGCAGCTGAACATCCAGGGAGCTCGAGGAAGATGAAAGGCTGAGAAAACCTCCTTCGATTTATTAGAAATGGAACCAGCAGTGAGAAAAATGTCAGTGCGGGTCAGGGTGCGAAGGCGGAGCGCCAGGCTCTAATGAGGGAGTGTGCAGTGAGAAAACGGCACGTTAACTAGGAGGAGAGACACGGAGAGAGGGGAGCCGTGTACGGTGATGTCTTGAAATAAAACGCGTTTCTCAGTGGTACTAGAATGGCACGAAACCCAGTGATGCTGATGTAATTCCCATTAATAGATTACGCACTGGAGAAAATCTTATATAAGACACGCTCGACACAGAATTTTCGGTGTATGTCATGCGGAGGGTTAAAAACAAAGCAAACGGCAAGTCGAGATTTTGTTTGTACCCAGACTGCGGTAGTTTAGCAGGCAAATGACGCTCCCTCCTGTGAACTTGACTAAGACCATAGCCTGTTCTGGGGCTGATCTACCTGTGCTCAAAGATCACATGACGTCCAGCAAGTCCAGCTCTGCTACTTAAGACTTCTGTTACCTTGGGGACATCATCCAACCTCTTTCTACCTCAGTCTCTTCATCTGTAGAATGGAAATAAAGTTGCTGACTCCATAGGATTATTGTGAGGGTTTAATGAAATAACACATGCAAAGCATTTAGCTGGCGCCATGCCCGTGCTTGGCACTGATTCGACATATTCTGCAGTCACTCTGATACCGGAAAATGCTACAGTAACTCCCACTAACAAAGTAGCAGAATTTATTTCACTCAAGAGACAGCACGCTTTGCTGTTATACACACTGGCTATTATATTATGCCAGTTCTCCTCCCTATCAAATGCCTTCCGAGTGAAGATCGCTGCAGGAAACGTGCTCCAAGCACGTGACCACATGCGCTGGGCAGCTCCCCTGTGACCCTGGGTCCTGGCGCGGGGACAGTGCTGTCTGGCCAAGCTCATGTCCACTCAAGGTGACGGCAGCTCCAGTTTCTCTTGAATGTGAAAGCCCATCTGTTTGAGGAGAAACAGAGAAGCCTGAGACACTATCGACTTCCTTTTAAACGGAAAAAATATTGGTTGTTGTTTCTACTGAGAGAGTACAAGCTTTTAGCGTGTGGGAAATAAATGGAAGATGTTGTCTTTTGACTTCGGAAGGAAAATTTATTTTTCTTTTCTTTTTTAAACTGTATTGCAGGGATGTGTGAACATTCTGTTTTTGACATCTGTAGGTGAACTATTAAGGTAAATGTTGAGGTTTAAATGTAATTTCCAAAGAAGCGGAATGGCACTTTTTTAAAGTAAGGACATAGTCTCTTTATGTAACTGTTGCCATGGGGTAGAGGAAGTCACCAGCAAATGTTCTCAAGATAGCTCAGGATTTGGATTTGCTTTTTCTTCTCTTTTCTAATATTCTCAGCTTGCGGCTTCACAGTCCCACTCCCTGATGGCTTCACTTCCCTGCTCCGTTCCGAAGCTACCCTGTCGCGGCTGCCGTGCCGCCATGGGCCTCCAAAGTCGGTGCGTTTATTCGTTCATTCAAGAAATGCTCCTGAGGATATAACAGGTTCAGGGGATAGAGGAGTGAAACCAAAACTAGTCACAGGAAAAGTCAGAATAAACATTTGAACTAAACATAAAATATTCGGAGGACCGGATATAGCATATTAGTATTAATCACCCCGCACCAGTCACGGTAGGCAAGCTGCTACAATGCATAAGCCCTCAAGTTCTGTAGCTTCCCATAATAGAAATGCATCTCCTGATCACGTAACAGCTCTTGCATGCATTTGAGGGGTGGCCTTCCTGGGGCGATTTGAGGACGCAGGGTCGCCTGGGGCTTTGGAGCCTCCGCACTGGGGAAGAGACGGAGTGAAGGATCGCGCAGGACGACTTTATGGGCTGTGCCTGCAGGTGCTGGGCATCGCTTCCTCCCGTGTTCCAGAAGTCGGCCTCGTGGCCACGCCGACAGAATCCAGGCAAGTTGAGCAAGCACAGAAAGGGCAACGGGTTTGCTGAACGACTGGCTAGCCAATCTTTGTCGCACAGCGTAAGCAATAAGGTATCACGGAAACGACACACTGTATGTCCCCCGGGACCTTTTACTGATGGTGTGAAAGCCCCTTTGTCACCAGGAAACTCTTCTCCCTCGGGTACCAACTTGCGTTCTTCTCCGCCGCAGCCCAGCTTGCTGCATCCACCTCCTCTGCCCGCGCTTGCCATCCTCTGTGTCTCGCCTTACAAACTCTGCAACGGGAACGCGTGCTTCCCTCCATCCCAGCTTTTCCTACTCCTCTCCCCCTGCAGTGCTCAGATCTAACCTCGCCTCTTCTAGAAAGCCTCCCCACTCAGTAACGCGCCTTGTGCGCTCCCTCCCAGGGCCTTTCCCAGCCACCGCCCAGTGCCAGGTTTTGCAGAGATATCTCCTCTTGCCGACAGATTTACACTGCTAGAGAGGAGAGCCCCTAACATCTGGTAGGCACACTTCACACTGGGGACAGAGGGTGAGAGAACACGGCCCGTGAGCCCCAAGCTCTGGTCCCTGTGGGGTGTTCCCTGCAGCTTGGCTTTGGCAAACTGGTCACTTCTGCCTCCACCTTCGCTCACAACCAATGACAACGACACCCGGACCACCTCTCCTCCCAGAGGGGCTTGGGACTCGAATGAGGTAATGCAGGCAAGTCCAGAGGGAGGACAGGGCAAGATTAGTCACCCAGCTCCTCCCAGGGATGGGCTCAGGCTGCAAGCCAGCATCTGCCAGGGAGGCCAGAAGCACTCTGTGTCACGCTGATGGGGCAGGGAGGGGAAGGTGTGGCTCCCTGTGGTGCTTTTGGAAACTGGAGAAAGTTTCCTGAAATGAACAGGAAGGGGTAAGTCAGGAATAAAAAACCCTGGCTTTTGGCTTTGACGTTAGCTAAAGAACACCGTTTTCCAAACCAAAAGCGAAGACTAACTAAAACCCCTCTGCAGTGGCAATGCAAGCCCTGCTTACCACCGTGCTTGGCTGCCCCAGGGATGGGAGCAGCCGTAGGGCTGGGGACCCTGGCACACTCGCCCACCTGCCTCCTCGTGAGCTTCTGTGTAGCGTGGGACTCAGGTGCGCCCTAGGGAGCTGCTCACGCTCACTGCGGGTGAACACAGAGCCTCGGCAGCTCCCTGTATGGGGGGCCCGGGAGCCCCACCTGTTGACAGGGCGGTGCTATGATCCCCGCCACCCACAGCCAGGCCAAGAGTGTGACCTCCTCCGGCTTCAGCTTCTCTACAGCTAAAACCTGGGGGCAAGTGCAAGCTGCCCCCTGGAGGTGTTGAAACGAGCTAATTGTTAATCCTGAGCTCCAGCTCTGCACATTAAATACAAATATCAATTCGCCCACCATGGCCTGCTGGTGAAGAGGCCAGGATTCTTCTGAATGGATGTACCGTAGTCGAGTTTAAGCTGTCGCATAAAGTTAAAAGCACACTCTCCGTGGGACGTCTCGTTCCCGTGGGAAGCAGGGGAATGATTCCCTTTGCAGAACCGGGGATTGAAATCCAAGTGCCTCTTGGTCTCTCAGCCCATTTCTGGGAGATGGCAGGAAGGAAAGGCCCCGAGGCCCCGCTTCGGTCCCCCGCCTCACCGTTCGTTCTGGAGATGACAAGTTTGTGGTTTTACGGACGGAGGTGTCCATGGGGCTGCTCGTAGGTGCCCTGGGAATGGGAGTGAGAGCTGCATGGCACGTGTCCACACACGCCAGGACCCGCAGCGGCTCACCTGGGACTCCCTCTCGGGAGGGCGCCGACACACACCCCAAGCTGTTGGCCAAGGGCCATTCATTCGGGCAGAGGCTTCAGCATATCAGTGTTGGTGACTGGGGGCCCTTGCCGAAAGAGCTGCCTTGGCCAGGGTGCTGGGCAGGCCACGGTCACACTCTGGGGACTACGGTGGCGTTTGCTTCTGGTGGAATTTTCAGAGGTCCTCTTGCCTTCACGGGACATAAGTTCGCAAACACGGACACCACGGTCAGAGTCACAGAGAAGCTTTTCCCACCCGCAGACACCCAGCAACCTTCACAGACACTCCTCCACAGGGACAGCCCCGGACAGCCACAGGCACCCCCACAAAGTTCCCAAAGTCAAGCACGCAGACCCCCGCCAAACGCCCCACAGACACTTCACGAATATCCACGCGCCTGCTCCGTAAAGACCCTCACATTCACCCCGCAGACACCCTACATCCCCCTCACAGACACACCTCACACACCACATGGACCCCCACAAGATCCTCACTGACGCCCACAAGGATACTGTTTAGAATACACCCCAAACATCCCCAAAACACTTTTAAAAACACCCCAACATCCTGGCAGATGCCTGCAGCCCAGATCTTCCACACATTCCCTCGTGACGCGTGCCCAAGTGCAGCTCCTGTCACCCATGAACACTTGATGCAGAACACGTACCCCTCAGTGCAGCCCGATGCTCCCCACACTCACACAGGTACACCACGGTCACACGCTAGACACCCCTCGCGGTGCAGGACACCCGAGGGCACGCCTGCGCAAAACACAGATCGTGTGCACACACAGTCACCCATATGGATCTCTGTGCACACACAGACACCCACACAGATCCCTGTGCACACACACACACCACACAGATCATGTGCACACACACCCACATAGATCACTGTGCACACACACACCCACACAGATCATCTGCACACACACACCCACATAGATCACTGTGCACACACACACACAGATCACGTGCACACACACACAGATCACGTGCACACCCACACGGATCCCTGTGCACACACACACCCACACAGATCACGTGCACACACACACAGATCACTGTGCACACACACACAGATCACTGTGCACACACACACAGATCACTGTGCACACACACACCCACATAGATCACTGTGCACACACACACCCACACAGATCATGTGCACACACACACCCACATAGATCACTGTGCACACACACACAGATCATGTGCACACACACACAGATCACTGTGCACACACACACAGATCACGTGCACACACACAGATCACGTGCACACACACCCACATAGATCACTGTGCACACACACACACCACACAGATCATGTGCACACATACACCCACACAGATCATGTGCACACACACCCACATAGATCACTGTACACACACACAGTCACACACAGATCCCTGTGCATACACACAGTCATACAGAGATCCCTGTGCACACACCCTGTCACCTACACAGACCCTTGTTCACACACAGGCATAGACACAACCCAGACATACAAGTAGCCCCCACCCCTCACGCAGCCTTCTCTCACCACCTCGCATGCCGACATGCTGCTGTACAGAAACCTCTCTGTACAGAGGTCTCCATGGAGACCCCACAGAAACCCTCCACTCCAACACAGCTGGGCACAGACAGAAACTCACTGGACTGACAAACTCGGGGCAAGACACAGACAAACAGACATCCTACTGCATTCTACAATTTGTCATTTCAGGCAATCTTCCAGCTATACTCTGGAAAAATCAATAAAAGACATTTATTGCAAACAACTGGGATGTGGTACACTACTCTGGCGATGGGAGATGGAACAAAAAAGTGAGATCCAATGACGCGTCCCTCCGTTGCTCTGGCTGGCCCAAGAGTAAGCAGGGACCAGACATCGCTTCGCCGCGATTTTGAAGACGGAGGCGCACAGCCCAGAGACTGAAGCGTGGTTTCTGGAGAGTGCTGGGTCCATTCGCCCTGGACCAGCCTTGTCATAAAACGGTCTGTCGTGACCCCTGGGAGGTGGGGGTCCTCGTCCTGCCCTCAGAGACAGATGTTCCTCTGCTGGTGGAGGACACCGGGCCTCGGTGCAGCTCTGGACTGGTTCGCCTGACAACCCAAAAGTTAAAAAAAAAAAAAAAAAAGACATAATGTCTCCAAAAACTTCCTCAAGATTTTCTTAGAAAATAGGTGCTCCTTGAGAGGGGGCTAGGACGGCGGGTGTTCGAAGGAGGAGGGGGCAGTCGCGGGAGATCCAAAAGAGAGCCAGGAGGACACAGAAAGGGATTCGAAGGCAGGAAATAGCCCGGCCAGCTGGCGGCCATCTGGGCGCCGCGCAGACGGGAAAACCGAGTTGTCGAGTTCCTAGCCAGTGAGTACAGTTTATCACAAGAGAAGCTTACTGCCTTGAGAAACAGGAGAGAAGCCAGATTCCTGCCAGCTATTTAAAAAAAAATGCACTGATTTCCCTAAGAACTGGATCGCAGTGAGCTTGCTCCTGTCCAGGTGGGCCAGCGGGGACCTCCTCGCTTTAAGGAACATCAGAAGGCATCCGAGGGCTGAGCGCCAGACAGCCTCACTCTCCCGATGCTCCCTCAAAAACGGGGAGTGAAAACCTTTGGTTTTTACCTTATACACAGGTTTCTTTTGAAAGCCTCAAATAACACCAGAAGGCAGGCCAGCGACTGCAGGATAAGCTGTAAATCACGGTAATCGGTTATTTCTATTTTGGTAAATATTCAAGGTAAATTGTATGTGTTCGTTAGCGGGCTGTCTACGGGGGAAGGAAAGAAATCATAAAATCACTATGCACAGCGTAACATGCAAAGACATTCTGCATCCACTCAGCTGTTCCGCAGAGAACTGAGGACAGTGCGTTCGAAACGAGGCTCATCACGTCTTTGCCATCCACCAAAAATAGCGTCTCTCCTCTCTCCTCCTGACTCTGTGGATGGCACCGCCACACGCCTCGCTGCCCACGCCAGCGAAGCCATCCTAGCTGCTTATATCCCGTATCCAGAGACAGTCATGCGTAACTTAACAACGGGAATGCGTTCTGGGAAATGCATCGTACGTCATTCTGTCCTTGTGCGAACACCACAGGGTGTACTTACACAAACCTAGATTATATACATATTTTTATTTATATATATTTTTATATGGAAAACCAAATGTCCCAGCACCATTACTGAATGTCAGTCATTTCCCTACCTGATCTGAGATGCCGATACCAAGTGCCATATATCATATATCAGGTTTCTACATGTGCTCTGATGGGACCACTGTCAGTCATGCGGTCCGTCGCTGACCAAAATGTCATTATGTGTGCATGACTGTACTTAGCCACCAAGTCCTGACCATTCTATCTCCTTAATAACTCTAACCCACGCCCTCCTCACGCTCCCCACGGCCACTGCCTCGTTCCATCTGTCAGTGTCTTCACAGCAAGAAACTTCTAGCTGGACTCCCCAGCCCCAATTGCAAGTCCTTACATACCGTATTTTCGTTGGGTGATTTTTGTAAAAAACAAAAAAGCAGCTAATCTCATGCGTATTCAACAAACATTAATTGGGCATCTACATGTGCGAGGTTTTGCCCTAGGTGCTTGGGATACATCTGTGAACAAAACAGAAACCTTGACCCTCATGGGGTTCCAGTCTAGGGGGAGGAAAATGACAATAAACACAATGAATTATATTTTATTTTCGAAGGTGATAAGTGCTGTGGAAAATAAAGCAGGGGGAGGGGAAGGAGAATGCCTGGTGTGCACAGGTGTGTGTGCGTGTGCACACGTGTGTACGGTGTTCGACAGGGTGGCAAGGACAGGCCTCGCTGGAGGTTGGCTACGATCAGAGGAGGGGAGGACGGAGTGCCATGGGGGCTGGCGGGGAGAAGAGCCAGAGATGAGCCCCAGACAGAACATACCTGGAGGCTTCAAGCAGCAGCGAGCAGGCCAGGGTGGCTGGGGCAGGAGAGGTGCAGGGTGAGAGGGGACAGTGTCAGATCGGAAAGCTAAGTGAGGTCTGGTGACATGGGACCTTGTGCTGGTGGTGCCATCGCAGGGTTTAAGCTGTAGCTGACTTGCTCTATAGGAGCATCACTCTAAGGGTGATGGTGACTCAGACCAGGGAGCAGCAGAGAAGATTGCAAGGAGTGGGGATGTTTCTCCCCTGCTCAAAATCCTCCAGCGACTCCCCTTAGCTTTTAGATAAAAGCCAAACTCCTCAGCCTGACCCACACAACATTTCAGGATCAGGATCCTGCTTATTTTTCCTGGTTCATCTCTCGTTGGTGGCTTCACACCCTCAATAGCCCATGTTAGAAGGTGGTAGGCTTCTAAGGAGCATCTCTTCTCTCATGGCCCCACATGTCTGCACTGGGGCCTTCCTCTGGCTGACTGTGGTGCTCTTCCGGCCTCCACTGGGCCTCCACTGGGCACCTGTGCCTAAGGGAGGCCTTACCCTCCTCCCCTCTCCTGACCATGCGTCCTCAGTGCAGTCTTGAGGTGGCTGGGAAGATGGCCCTGAACCAGAATGCTCTGTCCACAGTCTGTCTCTCTCATTGGACTGGGAACCCCTACAGCCTAGGAACTGGAGCTTTTGTTTTTGAATCCCTAGTAGACCTTGGAGGGTTGGGTGGATGAATGGATGGGTAAATGGAGGGTGAATGGGTAGAGGATGGATGGAGAATGGATGAAGGCTGGATGGGGGATAGATGGATGGGTGGATGGTAGGTGGATGGATGCTGGATCTTTCATTGGATCTTGAATTCAAGGGATTTGATTTTTAGTTTGTAATTAGTTAAGCATTATAAAATGCTCAGACACTAACTATAAGACATTAACTTCTCCATCACGGGAGAGACGGCTGAAGGATCATGTGCAGGTAACTACTCGTGAGCGTATGTGCACGTCAACTGCACGTGGTGGCTGTGCGGCTGGAAAGTCGACTCTAAGAGGAATTTTAGTAAAGGGCATCTTATTCGCCCATTGACCAAATGATTTCAGACATGCTTTATTTTTTTGACATGCTATTCAATTAGCAGTAGTTCACACTATAACTTTAAGTTGCTTAATACTTGCCTTTCCCTGCCAGCCTCTGTCAGATATGTCATTCATTTGGCTGAAAGTGATTGATTTCTGCTTGGCAAAGTACTGAGGAAAATCATTCCAGAAAATGAGGAGTCTTTTTGTGTTGCATAAGCATCTCCTAGTTTATCTGTTTTTCTAGCACTGTCCTTGTGCAGTCTGGGTTTTAGAGTTTCTTCTTCTTATCCTGAGAAACGCCTGAACCTATTGACCGCAGTGTTACGGCAGAAGCAGACGTCTCGGCCCCTCCTGTGGTTTCAGGGAGACACTGGGAGGCAGTTCCCTGACAAGGACTGGAGACTGACTTCTTGTCACCTGTAACCTTTTGATGACAGAACCAAGAGAGGCAAACTCTCCCGCAAAGTGTCACTTCTTCACTCAGACTTTTCTTCCACAGGAGCACACAGTGGGCTGTACGGAAAATGAAACAAACAGAAAAAGCACATGTTCTCAGAGATATCTGGATTTGCATGTTCCTCCAAGTCTGGAATGAGCATGCGTGATCAGAGGGTAAATGGTAGGTGTGAAAGATTCCAAGTGGAAACGTTCCAGGCGGCCGTCTTACTCAACCTGTAACTCGGCAGAAGCAGGATCCTCTCGGCCACATCTCCGAGAAACGGACATTCCAAATCCACCTGCCCCTTCCAGGGAGACGGAGTCCCTTTCTCACAAGGTGGTCCCTTCAAAACGTGGTCGCCATGCCTAGGACTGGAAGTCACAGTGGATTTGTACTTCTCCACAGCCATCCTGCGAGCTAGGCAGCCGTGGGGTGATCCCTTCACAAATATGAAGGAAAATGACCTCCAGTGTGTGTTCTGTCTCCAGATAAACTATGGTTGCAACGTGGGGGCATAATAAAAATATTTTCAAAGGTCCAAGGCTTCAGAAATTTACCTCCCAAAAAACCACTAAAGGATTCTCTTTAGGAAATGATGGAACAAACTGGAAAGCCGGAAAACCAGGCTACAGGAAACAGGAGAGACCGCAAAGCAAGCGGGGTCCCCAGGGTGACCACTGTGTTCCAGGCACAGGGCAGCCAGGCCCTTCAGAGGACAAAGCCGATGGGACGAGCACTCGATGTGGCCGAGCGTCTTGAGAGGAGATTCGGACAGTTGGTGAAGAATGCTAAGTACACAGAAAGCAAACCAAAGCGGGGAGTCAAAGGATAACAGCCAAATCTGAAAAAGCAAGATCAAGCGAGCCTGCTATTTAAAGACAGGAACTAACATCCAAATCATCACCTGAGACCAGGGAGCGTGGAGGCCTTTGGGGATTGAAATGGGGAGAGGAGTCCAGCTTCTTAACCCTGTGGAGCTATTTGACTCTGTAAGCAGGTGCATGCAACTACCATAAAAATCAAAACAAATATTTTTTAAAAAGGAAAAGGAAAACAAACAAAACATAATTTCCAAAGCTGTTCCAGTTTTCAAGTGTTTGAAGATGACTATTACGTCTTCCCTTCTCTCAGGCAAACATTTCTAGTCTTCTCAGCTGTCCTTCATATGACCTCGCTTCAGGAAGTCTCATCATCCTGGTGATGTCTCTGCAACAGTGCCCTGTGTGCTCAGGGCTGGACCCCACGGGCACCACGTGGCCCACCAAGGCCTCGTCCACTGGAATATCACCATCCACCCCCAAGCCATGCACTCCTCATCCTTTGCTTATAAATGGATGTTTTGAACCTAAACCCATGGCTTTCATTCTTACTGCCTTTAATTTTATTTTTTGCATTCATATTCTATTTGGCTAATATAATTTTAAAGGCTGATATTGACATTGTAGATTAGCAAGCTCTCTCAGCATTTGTCATCGATAAATTTAGCAGTGCTTCTCTATATGCATCCGAGTCCTAGATGAGACTGTCGAGCAGGGCACAACTGAGGACAGCCCTGCAGCATGTCACTGCAAACCTCCCCGCAGGGTGGGCGTCACCTGGTGTTAGTCGCTGCACTCCAAGTAGAGGTGCCCACTTGTTTGCTCAAAAGATATAATCATATCTTCAATATACATCTTCAAGGGGAAAATAGAAAATAAAAACATGCTGGTATTAACAGTTTCAGGAATTGTTGTCCCTCTGAAGAGTGACATCTGGACAAGTCACAGTATCCATCAGTTACGTCTGGGTGAAAAAGAATACATGTGTCAGAGCTTTTCTCCAAAAGGGCCAGTCTCTCCCCCCCAACACACACACACACACACACACACACACACACACACACTGAAACGATTGCCCAGTGTCTGCTAGGAGCAAGAGTCCCAGGTGGCAGAGGTCTTCCACAGCCATGGGGCTGGGCTTCTAGACGCCCCTGCCCTTGCGAGGTATGGGGGTGGGCTGTCAAAGGCCACACACATGGCTCAGCACTGCTCTCAGGGGTCCTGGACAGGGACAAGGACTTGAGGTCCCGGTTGCGTTGACAACCTCCTCTATCCCACTTCCTCAAGGGTTCATGCTGGTGCTTGGATAAGAGTTAAATTATTTTTTAACAAGATAGAAAGATAAAGTCCAAGGTGAACAATTGGCTGATGGTACAAATTCACCAAGCCGGTGCCATGGAGAACTGTTGTTTGGATCTAACCAAACCGCTATCACAGTACATGAAAAAACTGATAGAAGAAAGACTTTTTAAATCTTTCCCATAAATGCCCTCAAAAGAGAAGAACAGCTTGTATCATGCGTTTTCCAGGAAATATATCTGCTTCAATGCTTGCTGGAGGTCAAAAAAAAAATTATGAGTCTTGTCTAAGTTAAGGGAATATTGGTGGATAATATAGGAACTATTATCAGAATGAAAAATAAATGATGATCAAGTGCTTATTTTTTTGACTTTGTCCCCGTCAATTAACTCACGCACAGGAGACTGAATCCACAGTTCCCTGCAGTAATTTCAAGGAGTTTGCAGGTTTTTCCTAAAGTTTTATCTCTTGAAAGATGAATGCATGTTTCAAATCAATCACCTTTGATTTCTGATCATCACCATCCCCTTAATTTCACTAAGTCTGTAATCATGGCTGGGTTTTCCCTTCTGCCCCATTTTTCTGTCTTGGAAATCTCTTCCCAAAAGTTAAATGTATGCAGAGAAAGACAAGGTAGATGGTGAATGGGTTTGTGAAGGACTGGTTAGCGGAAGGGGGCCAGAAAAACTTTTATTTGAGGGAAATTTAAATGGGAGAAGATCAATTGACCAAAAAGAGTGAAGTGAAGGATTCTCAAAGTACCACAAGGCAAGGAGCAGACTGAGAAGATGTACTTGTCATAATATTTGCTGTATTGTTGGGGAACAGACGCATCAATAGCAATACCAGACTTGTAAACCACTTCTTGAAAAGTCTTTTCAAAAAGAGATGTTCCATTTAATGGGTGAGATCAGATGCATTGGAGTTTGTTGCAAAAGCCTAGTAAATGTACACAATAAAATAAATCTCCAAAGGACAATTCCACAGGAAAAATGGAGATTGTCCAGCTATTGGCGTTAGTTTCTGAGGCTGAAACAAGACAAGGAGTAGATCCTGGGAGTTCTCAAGTTTGGAGTGAGAGCTATTCAATCTACCAACTTTTTGGATTCTTTGGCTGGGTGAGTACAGGCTTCAGGGGCTTGTGTGGGAAGTTCTAGAAAACTCAACAGTAAGAACTTCATCCAGCAAAAGTGTCTGCGGGACATGAAGAAACTGGCAGGAAATTCATCTGGAGAGAAAGAAAGTCCTCACACAGCCTCTCCCTCACTCCCCCACAAGACACAGAAATCTAGCGAGGGTTATGGCCCGACCAGGAGCGAGCGCCGAGTGGTTATCAGTTTAGGAACCACAGGTTTCTTCCATTGCTCTGATAGGACCACTGTTTAAGAAGATTCTCAAGAAATAACTTTGGAGCAGGTGGAAACATACAAGCTTAATGCTTAAAAAGTAGTTGAAAAAAATATACTGCCATGCTAGCAATTAAAAAGCGCAGAGGAAGGGAACTCTATAATGATATACCTAATAAAATGGAAAAACAGTTACTAGGGGAAAATCCAATATTGGGACTGCTTTGAAGAAGCCCATGCACCTTCGTAAGTGCTGGCAGTATGTATAAAAACATCTTGCCTGTAGGCACCAGTGACACTTCGATCACCGTTACAGGTTACGTCTACTCGAATATTTTCATTCATCTCAAAGGATCCCTTACAGTTCTAGAACAGTCTCTCACTTCTGTGCTGTGTTCAGCCATGAGAACATCGACTGTAGACTACTGAGTACAATTAGTCTATCCATTAAGAATGCTTTAAACTGCAACTCAGGATGCCTGAGTTTGAATTCTGATCCTGCTACTTGCTAATTTTGGCAAGTTACTGATCCTTCTGTGCCTCGGTTTCCTCATCCTTAAAAAGAGAATGATAATAGTGCCTACCTCTAGGGTTATGTTGAGGATAAATGGATTAATATGTATAAAGTGCTTGGAATAGCACTTGACAAAAACTTGGTAAATGTTTGTTATTATTAAATAACAGAAAAAATGATTGACAGAGTATAAAGGGGTTTATCTTTCTTTAACAAAAATGTCAGGATATAGGTGGTTGCTGGCATTGATTTAGCTTATTAATGGTGTTGTCAAAGAGCCTTGAGTCTCCATCCTGTCATTTCACCATCCTTAGCACATTGGCTTTTTGTGCTTCAGCCCATGGCCTCATGATCTCATAATGGCTGCTGTAGCTCCAGACATTTCAACTATGTTTGAAATCAGGAAGAAGAGGGCCATCTAGCAGAGAGGAAAAATAGAGAGACAAATACAGACACACACACACACACACACACACACACACACAGAGCATCTCACACTAATGTCACATTTTATTGAAGAGCAATTTTCCCAGAGCTCCTCTGCTGATGTCGCTTTATTTCATTAGCCAGAACTGGGTCACATGAGACCCCTGAAAAGAAGGGATCTCTGCCTTGGTTTTGCTGGCAGGGAAGGAGGCAGAGCATGCCTGCTGGATAGACAACTGCGGTGTTCACATTAATCATTCCTTGTTGCACCGGCTGCTTTGTTCTTGCCTCAGTGAGGGAAGGACAGCCTATCGCAAGCACTCGTTTGAATCGATCAATTATTCAAGAGCTTTTGTAACATACGAGGTCGGTGATGCCACCATCTGCCTTCATGCCCAATGGCTGTGACCAAGGTCTGCAACTTTGTGGGACTGACTTCGAACCTAATGTCTTTTCCTAAATGGCTGCTCAAGCCCCAGCTGGAAGACACGAAGGCCGTCCTTGGAGCCTTGGCCCAGTCAGTATTTGTTGAGTTCTTCTCCCTACCTGGCCCCAGGGGGCTCTAAATGAAGCCCTCTTGCTTTCAGGTCGTACACATCTCATGAGAAGGTGAGGGCGGAGCACACCACACGTGGTGACTACGCACCTGACTTTCCCGGAGTCCAGAAAAGGGAGCTCAGTGGTCCGGCATATTCCGAGAGGCCCCGTGGACGACTTAGCAAGGCCTCTGAGAACGGGGGGGTTTACACCAGAGAAGGAGGCTGGGGGTGGACGGGACTCCTGACTCGAAAGGGAGAAGAGGCTCCCGGAGGGGGTGAGTAGGGTGGGGGAGGGACAGTCGCTCTCATCTTTTGAGATTTCTGTTTTACTCCCTAGAACTTGGGAGATGACGCCCAAAGTTGAGAACATGCCAGACATCACCATTAATAAAGCCATGACCTGTCCGAACATAAACTACATCCGCTGGAAAGGGCATGGAGACTGGGTTGCTCACACACACACACAAAAAAAAGTAAATTAGAATTCTCCAGCCTGTCCTTTCTCTCTTTCCAGGTATATCCCCCAAGCAATCAAATATATAAAAATAATATGTATTCTTTACTAAGCCACCACTGGTCTGAAGGCAACTTCATAAACCCAGCTGAAAACAAATAAAAGTAAGTGTTGCATGACATACACAGAATGGCACAAGGAATGATAAATATCTGGTTTCTAGAAGCTAGTGAAGATCAATTTGAACTTCCTGGTGGGATGGGTTTGGGGGTCCTTGCTCTCTGGGTGTGAAGGTAGCAGGTGGGGTTTCTTTCCTCTTCTAGGAGCAGGAAGGACTCAAATGGCCAGGGTGTCCTAGGACCAGTAATGTCATTACGGACATGAGATCGACTCCCGGAGATGTCCACTGGTGTGAGAAGCTAAACTGGTATTTATACAATTTACGTGCTCATATCCTTAATAAGGACTTCCTCTGGGGAAGAACTTGGCCCCGGAGGAGGGGAGCTCCCCAGACCCCGCCGAGCGTGGGCCTTTGCATCTGAGACCAGCCCCAGCCCTCCGTCGGGTCCTGCCGAAAGCCCGGCTCCCCAGTCCCTGCACATCTGTTTAAGAATCCAGTTCTCGATTTTCAAAGCTAGAGGGGAGAAGAGATTTTATTCCTCCCAGTATGATACTCAGCAGACTTTCCAATTTAAAAATGATATCTAGGGAAGGATAAATTTGTTTTCCCTGCAAAATCCCTGCAGCTATGCAGACAACATTCAGAGTTTCTCAGAAAAATCTAAAATTTGGCAGTAGAGACCTCGGCACGGTCCGTGAGACAGAATACCCAGGGATCGTCTGTTCTGGTGTTAGCCGCGAGCGAGCGCAGTGGGAACGACCGTCACCCACTCCACGCTCCGCCGAGCCACCCACATATGTCTGCCCACACAGACGTGTGCTTCTGGAAAGGTTTCTGTCTTCCGAACAAGGGGCTCCTTTCTCCCTCGTGAACTGTGTTTCAAAAGAATGCCTTAGACGTTGTCGCAAGCTCCTGTGACCTGGCAGGTGATCTGATCAATCAGCATTTTCTTACTTTTTTATTTCTAGCTGAACCACTATGATTCTATGAGAGCATCACTTCTAGCTGCAGCCACGAGCCCACTGCTCTAGTAACAGGTACACGCTTGCACGCCCGCCGCGTCTGCGATGCTCTCTTTCTGAGCGTCGGATCCTGGGATGTCTCCCACCTTTATCATCTCTGCATCGTGACAGGCATCCCACACTCTGCTGGTAACTCCTGGTGCAGCTCAAAACTGAGACATCCTCCACTGCTCTGGGTGCCTTTAGTTTCGTAAGCTTCACACCACCGCGTGGCTGCGGGGAGGCGGAGAGGGGGGTGGAACCACGGGCTCAGCACACTGAGAGCTGCAGAGACGCGCGGTGCGTTGAAATAAGAGCAAAATCCGCTTCGAGTCATGCCGGGTGGAATCGTTGGAGAACATCCAATGTGCGGCAGCAACGTCAACACAGGGCAGTCGATGTGGGGCAGTTGCATGCAGTGGGGTTTGGAAATGTTAAAGAATTTTTAAGAAAGGCCTGCTGGATGGAACAGCTCTCGGTGAAAAGCCAGAACCTGAGGACACCTGGAGCTGCAAAAGCTACACCTAGACTAAGGGAGTTCTGGGAAAGGCCAAGGGCGAACCCGGCTCCCAAACTCTCCCTCCATCTACAGCCCAGCGAATGCCAAGTCTGCCCAGGGACTGGACAAGCTGATCGTGGGTCTGTGGAGTGGGGAGTGTGGCGGGGCGGGGCTGTGCCACGCGCGTGGGCATCGCTTTGTCTAGACTCACACGCGCGACATCATTGGGTCTTCACAGTGTCAGGCGAGACATGAATTGTGCGCATCCCCGTCTTACAGGTGAGGAACCCTAAGCCGAGACACGTTTGCCCACCAGGTCGCTTACCCGGAAGAGGTGGAATTGGGCCTTAACTCCAGTTTTTCTGACCCCCACCGCCAGGATACCACCTGCCATCCCCTGGACTTATTCAGGTCCTGAGACTTGTTCTGGGACAGCCCAATTTCAAAGGGAAATTCTAAACCTGGAGCAGAATAAATGTCCGACCCCAGAGAAAAGAAATGTGATCACATTCCCTCGGGCATTGAGAAAGTTATGAAAGCTGCCTGAGCCGCAGCCTTTGGTCTCCTTTGTGATCTTTGCTCGGGCTCCCTGCGTCCCTGAGCAGAGCAGCAGGAGACAGGAACCGTGAAGAACCCAAACACAGACACTCCTTGAGCCGCCAGCCAGGCCCACCTGCTGGGGAGGAAGGCGAGGCAGGGAGGGGCGCAGTTGTGTGTCTGTCACTGAGAGGAGGGTCATGACTTGGGTCGTTCTCGCTGGACACCTCCAGATATTTCATCTGCCGGAATTATCTTTGCTTTTTTCCTAAATTGCCTTTTAACTACCTTCTCCCTCCTCCTCCTCCCAGCTCCACCTCCCCCACCCTCACCCCACCCCACCCCTGGACTTTAAGGGCCTGGTTTGAACTTTCCTTGCCATGCATTTGTAGTGCACAAAATAGTTAACACCGTTTTAAGCGACTCAGCAGTCAGCCACCCACACAGTGACGCCAGCCTAGCTGTGCCTGAGCCTCTCTGAGCCTTTGGGAAAGCTGAAATTCTAGTTTCCCCCTTCCTTTATCCTCTGCAATCAGTTCCGTTTGCCACTGAACATTCTGAAGGATCAGTACTGACCTGGGTGCCCAGGTCTCAGCCTCCTGTGGAATCCCACCTTGCTTCCCCTTTGCTAGGAGTCTGTGCTGAGTCCCCTCCAGCCCCTGGGTCACAGCCTGGAGGCTCACGTAGTCCTTCAAGGAAAGCTGCCTTTATAAATTTCTGATTCACTGACATTTAAGTCACCAAACTGTTAGAAAGAGATATGTAATAGTTAAGAAGTTTCTTGGGAACTTTTGTTAGACTTTCTTGGAACTAGGAAATTTGGTTCTCCAGAACGATAACGGATATGAATCCTGAGACACTGAAATTCAGCCTTCAGAGGCTGAAGCAGCTCAAAATTCAATATTTGGGCAGATCAAGAGCAATGACTCCAGAATAAGGAAGTCTGAATTGGGTGCGGTGGCTCACACCTATAATCCCAGCTGCTTAGGAGGCTGAGGCAGAGGATTGCTTGAGGTCAGGAGTTCAAGACCAGCCTGGGCAACATAGCGAGACCCTGTCTCTAAAAAGAGAAATTAAATGAAAAATTAGCTGGGCGTGCTGGCATGCAGCTGTAGTCCCAGCTACTCAGGAGGCTGACGCAGGAGGATGGTTTGAGTCCATGAGTTCAAGCTATGACTAGCCACTGTACTCCAGCCTGGGCAATTTCTTTATTTTTCTCTAAAAGTTAAGAAAAAGAAAAAGTAAAAAGGAAGACTGAGTTCTAGCCCTGGCTCAGCCACTAACAGAGCTGGATGTCAGGCCTCAGTTTCCCCTCCAGTTCAATAAGAAAGTTGGATGCAAGTTCTAAGGGCCCTTCCGGCTCCGAAGCACAGAGCCCCATTCTGCGGGACGTGTTCAGTCCATCCCTTCTTCCTCCTCACAGCACCGAAAGCGCTGACAGCTCTAAACTACTACGATGTCGTCAAACAAGCATCTCTCGAGAGCTAGCAAACCACATTACGGGAAGGATTCGCCCCCAGATCAGCCTCGTTCCAGTGACTTTTATTGGGCCTCTGCAGTGCGCCAGACATGAGGCTGAGGTGAGGATAGTGAGCTCAGAGAGACTTTGGTGAGAAACTCCTGGAAGGAGCTGCCTAGACTTTCCCTGTCAAGGCCTCTCCTCTCATTCTCTCTGGAACTCCTCCAGCCCAGCCTTTGTCCCCACGGCGCCACCAAAACCACTCTGTACGAGTTTCCAGTGCCCCTCACATTGCTAAACCCACTGACCAATCTTCATCTCATCTGCTCACAGCATTTGAAGCCACTGATCACTCTGGCTTCCTTCGTGTCCTTCGCTCACTTGGCTGCAAACCCAACCTCTCTGGCTTTTCCTTCCACCCCCGGCTGCTCCCTCTCTGTCACCCTTGCTCGTCCCTCCGCATCTGCCCGACTTCCTGTTGGAGCCCCCAGAGTTGAGTCCTTGGCGGTCTCCTCCTCCACGTCCACGTGTCCCCGCGACGATCCGCACCCGTGCCCCCAGTGCCTGCTGACCCCCAAGTCTGTGTCTCTCGCCCAGCCCTCTCCCCGGACTGCAGTCTGGTACTGCAGCTGCCTGGGCTTGCTAGTGGACATCTCCGTGAGGACAGATCGTGGGCATCAAGGCGAAGTTCAGACCCGAATCCGGATCTTCTCATCACACTCACCCCACTCTCTTCGCCGTCTCAGCTGGTGCTGAGTCCACCCTTCCCGTGGCTCAGGCCGAAAACGTAGTGGTGACCCCGGACTCCTCGTGCTCACCGCCCACACCCAGCCTGTTGGCTCACGTTCATAGTACACCCAGGGCCTGGCCCTTCTCACCAGCCCCACGCTACCGTCTAGTAAGAATCACCATCTTCTGTGCCCTCGACTACAGCCAGAGCCTCCTCGCTGCTCTCCCTGCTTCCAGACAGCCTGGACACCCACGGTCGGATCCCTGCGGGTCCTCCGGCGGCCGAATCTCACTTTTACTCAGAGTAAAAGCCCAAGTCTTCCAGGGCCTGTGTGTCGACCCAGCCCTCCCCTCCCTGGCCTCATCTCCTCCTTCTGTCCCTCACTCACCCTGTCCCTGTCACCCCAATTTCCCTGAACATATTTAGGCTTTGCCACAGAGCCTCCCCTCTGCATGGAAGGTTCTGCCGATGTCCACGTGGCTCAGTCCCTCACCTTCCCCAAGTCTTTGCTCAAACATCACTTCTCAGCGCAGCCGACCTCGCCTATATTATTACACTTAGGAGCTGCCCAGCCCTGCCCCTGGCATTCCCAATCCTCCTTACCTTGTTCTACCCTCGTTTAAATCCAGGCATCTGATCGCCTTCTTACACGCTATGTCATTTACCTACTATGTCTGTTGTTTATGGTCTGTCTTCCCTCCAAGGCAGGCACTCTTGTCTGTTTTGTTCCCTGTTCTGTCTCAAGGGCTTAGAATACGCATGGCACATAATAGGTGCTCAGCAAATACCGGCTCAATGGATGTATTTGCGAAGTCAGAATTCAGAGCTGCACCCTGCTCTCCCCCAGAGCAGGGCTTGGAAGCAGCACACTCCGGGAGACGCAGAGGTTTCCCCGTGCCCTCTCCTCTCATGCCTCCCCATGCTCCCAGCTCACAGCCCACCTGGCTGCTACAGCTGGGTGCGTGTCCACTGTGTGCCATGGTACCTAATCCCCAAGTAGGTGCCAGAGAGTCATGACGTGGCAGGGAGTGGGGAGGTGATTCGCCCCCTTCCCGCAGCTCCCTTTGCATAACTCTCATCTCTACTCGGACAGGAGCCCTTCCGCAGCACCGTGGGGCTCCTCCTTACACCCCTGGATTGCAAAACTTGTCCTACGGTCAGCCACCTAGTCCCAGAAAGGCTTACCTCAGGCACGAGGGGGAACACTGCTACAGAAGAAACCAGCCATTGCAGAGGAAGCTCTGCAGGGAGAAGTGCTTTCAAGTGCCCTTGTTTATCAGCACAGGAAAGCCTGGCTTCGTTTTTGTTACTATATGCAGGGGACATGTCTTGGTCAAGGCTATCGAGAAACCAGGGCTGGGCCCTGAGTGTCCTCCCACCTGGGAACCTGAGCAGGGGTCCATTTTGTGGCAACAGGTCCGTGGGCTCCTGTCACACTGAAGACGTTGGTGGAGGCAAGGGGGTGAGATTCAGGGAAGGATGGGCAAGAGAGGCCCCAAGAGCCCCCTTGACTCAGGAAGGGAGAGGCTGAGCTTTGGGGCAGCTCACTCACCTCGCCGTCGGCCCCATGGGAAGCTCGGAGCCCAGGGCTGTGGAGGTGGCGTCTGGTCAGCCCCGATGCTGGGCACCACAGTGACGGTCAGAATCGACCCTCCGCCGGTACCCGGGTCCCTGCAGACTCACCTGCCAGTGAGCGTGCTGGGGTCTGACCTGCCTCCACTCTGCTCTAGGTTTCCATGGTGACTACTTAAACTTTTCATCATCCTTCCTTTAGACCTTGGAGAAGAGCTGTGCTCTCTGGTTTCCACGACAACCATTTAAACATGTATCTCTGTCTGGCTCTGTTGGAAACGAGCCGCTAGAGATCATGCAAATGAACTGGCTGCTCTCCTTTTCCTTCAAAAAAAATAAAAACAAAGTGACACACCTGCTTAGAAGTTTCGGATCTCCGCTCATAACGACGGGGGTGATCGCGTCAACCTGCTGTTTGCTGCATTGCTTTGACACTTTAAGTGCTTAACGGGAGTCTCAGCTCACTCTGCCGTCTTAAGCGATTATACTCACCACTTACCCTCCCTCCCCTCCACCTGGCAGACGAAGGGCTGCAAGTTCAAGGCTGTTTACCCCCCTACTGCACGTTAAAGGGGGAGGGAAGGACAGGGCCAGAGTGACCGGCCAGCCGCCCTACTCCACCAGCCCTTCGCCACTGGGGAAAGAGGCCATCAAGAGCAGAGGTGTCACCTCCAATCACTGTCAATGCGCTGGCCAGGGGCGGCCCAGGACTCGGATTGCAGCCCCGAAGAATGTGGAAAGCAAACACTCCAGTCATCTGGAAACAACCCCACATCCTCCGTTGGAACTCATGGAATGGAGAGCAGCCCCTCGTGACTTCAGGGCTACAGCCAGTAAGAAGGACAGTGCTCAGGAGCAGTGGGAAGATAAGTGCACCCTTCCCCCTCCCGGACACTCCCCTGAACTCCACCGCAGCAAGGTGCTCTCAAACCAGAGGTGTCGAGAGGCAGCAGTGGGCTAAGTCAGTCACGGACAAGCAGAGTTTTTAAAACCTGTTTTGAAACTGGGTAACCAACATTTACAATTCTGGAAGTTTCCAATGAAAACAGAGACTTCCCGCCAGACATGGTGGCTCATGGCTATAATCCTAGTGCTTTGGGAGGCCAAGGCAGGAGGATTGCTTGAAACCAGGAGTTCGAGGCCAGCCTGGGCAACATAGTGAGACCCCATCTCAAAAAAAAAAAAAATAGAGACTTCCTACTTCCCTTGAAAAATCATCAGATCTATGTTGTTGGAGTTCTGCTTGACAGGGGTCTGCTGGAGGGAGCAGCACCCACCCCCAGGGGAAGCTTGGACTCACTCTGACTGAACTTTTCTAAATCGCGAACTCTTTTCCCTGACTCCTGGAACATAGCTGGGATTGTAACTTGTGGTAACAGGCACAGCACTCAAACAAAACCAGTTCTCCCTCAACTAATAGCTGAAGTCGCACATGAAGGGAGAGAGTTCTTACTTGGGTGCGGGGGAGCAGAGGGAGAAGCTGAGGATTGTTCTACCCCCTTTACCACCTTGGACAAGGCAGAGGTCGTGGTCAGGGAGAGCCAGAGGTGGACCGGAGAGGCCTGGTGAGTGTGCTAAGGATTTCCTTCACCATCTGCTGGTGACATCAGTGTCTGAAACCCACAGGGTGACCTGTGATTGCTTCTGCATGATGCCACTCGTTCGATTCTGTTGTTCAGTAGACTCGTAAGCCAGTAAGTCATCTGATGGAAAGCATCTGTCGGAAGAATCGTGGGGCAAAATTGGCTGGTCGGTTGGTGGAACTGACAGGTCAGCTCAGTGGGCCCCAGGTTAGGTGCCAGACAGCCCTGGGTCTGATGCTCAGTTGCAGTTTCCTTGATGACAAGTTTCTTCACCTCTCTACGCTGGGTTTCCCGACCTGTAAGACGGCAGTAAACGTGCTTGCCTCATAGCGTTCCTGGGAGGCTCAAGCAAGACGGTTTTGGGAGAGGCCCTGGCACTTAGTAGAAATTTAATAAAAGTCAGTTTTCTCCAAATGAGACGACCTTCTTCATGTCACCTCTCTTTCCCAGGTGACTCTTCTTGTCTCTTTCTAGAGAAGGAGAGGGAACCTTACCCGCATCATTTTCATTCTTCAGCCTATCTGTGGTTTAACATCTGGGGGGTGAAAGAAGGAAATACTAGTCCTCCCTGAAAATGGACCTGGGACCTTCACGAATCCGCAACCTGTGGGGAAATTGATCATGTTAAGAAACTGTATTTTGTTTTTCTGTGAACATTTTTAGGGCGCTCTATGGGAACAACAAATGTCAAGCAAAAGATGAAAGACATAAGGAGTGTTAGAGACGGTGTCAAGAGAGAAAAGGCCACGCATTCCTTGGTTTGCCCCAAAGGAGAGCAGAGTGTGATCAAACAGTTCTTTGTACCTATGAAGGAGTCAAGGCATTTTCATTCTATAAGAAAAAGAACTTGCTGCCGACAGGTGGAATGGATCGAATAATCAGAGTCTGGAGTCCTCACCTGCCCGGGTAAGCTGTCTTTCTCCAGCGAAGAGCGCCGTTGAGGTAGTGAGGTACACGAAAGCAGGATTGCGGGGGCGCTAATTCCCTGTTAGAATAATTTAAGAACCGCGTCCACAATTAATCTCCCATACACAGCCTGGGAAACTTCTGTTTATAGCCCTGGAAGATTTACTCTTTGGAGTTAATTACAGCTCATTTAAAATGTAAATGCCTTGCGAGGACAAAGAGACTATGAGGAGCCATCATTCACCCACATTTCCGTATGATTTTCTTTAGTCAGATCTCTGTCTTCCTACAGTGAACCACGGTCAGTTGTAGAGAGCAAACAGGGACACTGACGCACCATCGATGTAATTTCAGTGCACCCTGCCCAGGTGGCCCTACGTGCACACTCAGCTCTCCTCTGGGATTGTTTGACCTCATCAGAATTAGCGACTCTACCATCCCTAAGGGACAGCAGAATTGACATGAAAGGGCAGGTGTAATTGACGTAAGAAAACAGGAATTGTTCTAGAAAACCTGGAATGGGGTAGCGGGTTAGCAAGCAGTGTGATCATTGAAGGTCCATCACTGTCATACCCTCAGTGGGTGATCGTCGTGCTCCCTGGGACCGGCAAACACCTCTCCCGACGTGTCCCTGCTGAGAAGTGCTCCAGGAACACGTTCCCGATGAAAACGGTAAGTGCCGGTTCATCGATCCCCTACGTCGTACCGGGTACTGCGCAGCACGTACGCTGTCTCTCATCCTCACATCCACCCCCCTTACAGGCGAAGAAGCTGCGGCCCAGAGAGAGGTTCGATAACTTCCTGGAAGCATCAGCAGAGTCCGGGTTCAAACACAGGTTTGTCCTTTCCCCTGGGAAGTGTTGGAGACGGAAGGAGAGTGGGAAAGGGGAGTCGATTTCTCCTGCGTTGACAGTGGGAATCCAGGGATGAGGACGGGTCACGTAGGGCATACCACGCTCCCCAGCCGAGCCTCCCTTCCAGGCACCAGTTCGGACTCCGCAGGGGCCCTGTGCTCCTTGCCAGCAGCCCAGGCGGGGCTGAGTCACAAGCAAGCACGTGGGACCTGAGGGCGCCTCCACCGGCTTCCAGCCAGGCGATGCTGAGCGAGTGCTGCTGCCTCGGTTTCCTCGTCTGTGATGGTGGTAACAGGAGGACCCGCCTTCTAGAGCAGCAATACAGATTGAAAATGAGATACTCCACATAACGCACCAGCACAGTGTCAGATGCACAATGTTAATAAGAAAGAAAAATCATTTTCTTTGCACTTCTATTACCATTTGTCTGGTAACTGAGAACAGTTTGCTGACTTTCCAATGACTTCGTGCTCTCCCCTTCAACCGCAGCCCTGTCTCTGTCCTCCCTACCTCTCACCCTCCCGCTACACCTGCCCTGAGCCCCAGCAAGGGCGCCGCGATCCCTCGGAGCTCCTTAACGGACACTTGTATTAAAAACCATTCCTCCCAGATTTTAATACTGTACAACAACCTGCCATGGAATCTATTCCAGCCCCACGCTGGGCTCTTCCTCCTGCATTCTTTTTATAGTGATTATTGTCAGCAATTGGAGAAACAAAGCCCAGGCTTCCTCTCAGCCTGAGTTATGTTGCTATCACTAGTATTATTTGCTTCAATCCTTTTATCGCACAAGATATATACTTGTGTGATTTCTGAGGAAGACATAACCCTCCTCCAGGCTGAATAGAACTGCCAGATCCACGCTGAGTTTAGTCTTGCATTTTTATTTAGAAATAGCAGATAGAGCTGCCTGCGTTCATCTGTTCTTTCTCCATTCTAGAAAACCAACAGGTACGCCGAGAAGCCACAGGGCTCCAGTGATCTACATGCACATATCTGCTGAGGACAACAAAATATTTTTCACGTCCACCAACAACACAATTAAGGTCTTTCCCCTTTCACTTTTCGATGCATTCTCCAAGACAGTTTTAGATAGAGAAAGTATTCCTTTCTCATTTTCCTTTCCCCCCTTTGACGGTGGGAGGGGCCTCTGCCTCCATAGTTACTCAAATGGCGTTTACCTGTGTGTTTGCTTTGGCAAGGAAGGGTACATTCCCTAGGCAATTGAGCTTCTAGGGAACGTCCCACACCTGGTGTTTTGTGCTGGGGTGAGCAGCCCTCCTTGTGTACTGTCCAAGTAGTCCCTGTTGGGGACAGAATGGGACCTCAGGGAGGCAGTGGCCCTTGGCACCGTTGATTATCATTTCATTTTGCAATACATATAGGGCAAGTGGGCCCTTTCTGAAGTGTCACCTGTAAGGCTTAGAATTTCTGAACCCCGTGGAGGGAGTAATATCATCATCTTCATTTCATTTGCCTTTGCACCTCTCTTTATACCCAAGGTCCTATCCACCTCCAAAATCTGGTTACCCCATGACCTTCATAATGCACTGTTTTTTATACGAAAAGAAGTTTCATTGACTTGCTTCATTTATCATTTCACATGTTTTTCCAGTGAAAATGACAAGTTTTCATAATCCATCTCCTCTCCTGGAGGGTCATGGGGCCAGAGGGAGGCAGTTTAGAGTGAACCAAAGGGCTGTGGGAATCTTGGGAAGGAGATCAGTGTCACTGTTTTGTATAGATACATAAGGCAGCTCGCCCACCATCCACATCATGAATGATTGATAGGTATTAGGGACTCAATTGTGTCTCCCCTTCCCAAACATCATACACTGAATTCCTAACCCCAGGACCTAGACTGGGCCTATATTTGGAGACAGGGCCTTGTAAGAAGTAATTACTGTTAAATGAAGTCATCGGTGTGGGCCCTAATTAAATATGACCGGTGTCCTTATAAGAAGAGGATGTTAGGACATACACAGACTGAGAGGTGGCCATGTGAGGACACAGTGGGAAAACTTGCAAGATAAGCATCTCGCTACCTACAAGCCAAGGACAGGGACTTTGGAAGAAACCAACCCTGTCAACACCCTCATCTGGGACTTCTAGCCTCTAGAACTGTGAGAAAATAAATTTCTGTTGTATAAGCTGCTCAGCCTGTGGTATTTTGTTATGGCAGCCTAAGCAAACCAATACAATAGATTTGCCTACTCTGATCAGGCCTGACTCATTCATTCTCTCAACAAACCTACTGAGTGCCTGCCACTTGCCAAACAGTACTCCAGGTATGAGAGATAGAACAAAGAAATAGTCAAAATTCCCTGCTCTCATGGAAGTTATAATCTAGTGGGGGTAGGAGGCAGGGGTGGCAGAAAATAAGCAAAATAAATAAACGAAATATCCACTATGTTAGATGGCGACAGGTGCTATGGCAGTGAGGAGACAGAGCGCCAGGAAAATCTGGTTCCTGTTTCTAATCCGTTGGTCAGGAATGACCATGCTAAGGTGACATTTAAGAAAAGGCCAAAAGAAATGGAGGGCCAGCCTTGCACTTATCTGCAAAGGGTGCTACAGACAGAGGGAACAGCAAGTGCAAAGGCCCTGCGTTGGGAGCCGAGTAGGGGACGAGGTCAGAGTGGGAATGTGGTAGCATCAGGGAGGTAGACTACAGACGGCCGCACGGGCCGGGTAAGGGCTTTGGTTTGTTGTTGTTTGTTTCTGTTTCTTGGAAGTGTGGGACATAGGAGTAACGTGATATGACAGGATCTCCTGCTGTTGTGTTGCTAACAGATCATGGGGTGGGCAGGGCTGAAGCAGGGAGATTAGTCTGGAGGTTTCTGTGACCGCCTAAGTGAGGGATGAGGCTGGCTTGCGCAGGGTGGCCACGGTGGAGCTGGAGAGAAGTGATTTGCTTTTGGATACACAGATCAACAATCCCTTGTTCACTATTCCAAACTTCAAAAAGTCTTGACAACTGAATTCCTTTTCATAAGGTTGGGCCAAATTCACCTGGGAGTGAGACATAACCCTAACGGACTTGAGGTTATTTAACAGTCTGTATCCACTTGAAGTTCATATTCATGTGTTTTGCTATAGATACATAAATGTGATACATAGATACCACATTTTATTTATAGATATATAAATCCATTTATATAGATATATAAATGGTTATGAGGTGCTGCCACAGGAGTCCACTGGGGGTGTTATGTGGTATATGCCCTTTAAAAACTCAAAATCATCTGAATTCCAAGGGATTGAAGACAGGCAACTGAAGGTAGAGACAAGAAGATTTGGCGATGTATTTGGAGAAGATTCTAAAGAGAGAAAAAAACAAAAGCATGACATACTGAAACCTAAGGGATACATCTAAGACAATGCTTAGAGAGAAATTGATAGGTGTAAACACCTATAAACAAAATAGATCTTAAATCAATAACCTAACTTTCTACATTAAGATACTTGAAAAAGAAGATCAAAGTAAACCCAAAGCAAGCCAGAAGTAAATAATAAGATTAGAGTAGAAACAAACGAAATAGAGAATAGCAAAACAATAGAGGAAATGAACAAAACCAAAAGTTGGTTATTTAAAAATAACAACCTAATCGGCCAGCGTTCCCTGGACTGCTCAAGGTAAAAAAGGGAAAGACTCGAATGTCTAAAATCAAGAATGAAAAAGGGGCTATTACTACCAACTTTAAAGAAATAAAAATAAAAAGGATTGTAAAAAAGATTGAAACACTATGAACAATTATATGCCAATAAATTAGATAACCTAGATGAAATATACACATTCCTAAAAAGACACAAACTATTAAAACTGGCTGAAAAAGAAACAGAAAATCTGAATATATCTATAAAAAGTAAAGAGATTGAATTATTAATCAAAAAAAATTTACACAAAGAAAATCCTAGGTTTGGATGGCATCACTGGTTAATTCTATCAAACATCTAAAGAAGAATTAACACCACTCCTTCAAAAATTCTTCCGAAAAAAAGAAAAAGAACCCTAAAAAACAAAAGAGGAGAGAAGACTTGAACATTTCCCAACTCATTTTATGATCCCAGTACCTTGATGCCAAACTCAGATGGACATCACAAGGGAAAAAAAAACAAAACTATAGATCAATATCTTATGAGTATGTATGAAAAAATTCTCAACAAAATCCTAGCAAACTGAATCCAGCAATATATAAAAAGAATTACACAACATGACCAAATAGGATTTATTTCGGGAATGCAAGAGTGGCTCGACATATGAAAATCAATGTAATATATCACATTAACAGAATAAAGGACAAAACCCATATGATTGTCTCCATAGGTTCAGAAAATGCATTTGACAAAATTCAACACCCTTTGATAATAAAACCACTCAACAATCTAGGAGTAGAAGGAAGCTACCTCAACCTGATAAAGGGCATCTGCGAAAAACTCACAGCAAACGTCATACTTACCGGTGACAGATAGATAGCTCCCCACCGCCAGGATCAGGAAACAGACATGGCTGCCTGTTCTTATCTCCATTTTTAAATCAGATTATTTGCTTTTTTTTTTCTTACTGTTGAGTTGTTTGAATTCCTTGTATATTCTGGATATTAATCCTTTTTCAGAGGAGTAGTTTGCTAGTATTTCCCCCCATTCTACAAGTTGCCTGTTCGCTCTGATGATTGTTCCCTTTGCTGCACAGAAGCTTTTTAGTTTGATATAGTCACATTTGTCTTTTTTTGCCTGTGTAGAATATAAAGAACTCTTAACGCTCAGCAATAAAAATATAAATAGTGCAATTTAAAAATGGGCAAAGGATTTAAAGAGACATTTCTTTTAAAATGACCAATAAGTACATGAGAAGATGCTCAACATCAATAGTCACAGGGAAGTACAAACCAAAACCACAATAAGACACTTTTTCACACCCATTAGGATGGTTAAAATAAAAAGATGATGACAAATGTTGGCAAGGATGTGGAGAAATTCGAACCCTTATACATTACTGGCAGGAAATTAAAATGATGTAGTAGTAACTACATCATTCAAATGTTAAACATTCTCAAATGTTAACATAGAGTTACCCTATGACCCAGCAAACTCACTCCCAGGGATATACTCAAGACAATAGAAAATGTATGTTCACACAGGAATGTGTATATAAATGCTCATGACAGCATTATTTATAATAGCCAAAAAGTAGAAACAACCCAAATGTCCATCCACTGCTGAATGGAGAAATAAAACGTGGTACATGTGTACGATCAAGTAGCATTCAGCAACAAAAAGAAATGAAGTACCAATATGTGTATGACACAGATGAACCTCGAAAACACTATGTTAAGTGAAAGCCAGCCACAAAAAAAGCCACATATTGTTTTATTCCATTTATATGAAATGTCCAGAATAGGCCAATCCATGGAGACGGAACGTAGTTATGTATGTAGTTGCCAGGGGCTGGGTGAGGTAAGAATAGGAGTGGCTGCTGATAGGTCTGGGGTTTCTTTCAGGGGTGATGGGAATGCTCTGACATTAGGTAGTGGCGATAGTTGCTCAACACTGTTGATATCCTGAAAATCACTGAATGGTACACTTTTAAAATGTGACTTTTGTGGTGTCTGAATTATATCTCGGTAAAGCTTTTTTAAGGGGGTAGGACAAGAGAGGAGTTAGGAATGACACCAGGGTTTGGGGTGTAAGCCAAAACCGGGACGGGGGTGTGGTGGGTGGCAGGTACCCAAGACTAGGAGGAGCTCAGTTGTGGATGTGTTGGATAGAGTCGTCCTGAGCTTAGGGGGGATGTCAGGGCCAGAGATATAAATTTGGGAGTCATTAGCATTTAGATGGAATTTTAAGCCGTGGAATGAACGTAATATCAAAGGGAGTGAGAGTGAGCCAATAAGAAAAGAGCATCAGAGACGGAGTACCGGGCATTGTGATGTGCTGGTTTTCCGGGTGTCGGTCCAGTACGGCTCCTGTACAGTGGGCTTAGAGTCCATCCCACAGTGATAATGAGGATATAAAATTAAGTCTGTGATGCAGCCAGGACCCAAACTCAATTCAGTCTTCTGAGCAAACTTGATTAAAACAGTAAGATTTATGAACTTTGGTTTATTATTTATTTTGAAGATCAAATTCATCCAAAGACATCATCTGAAGCCACAAAGTTGAAGACTTCATATTTCTAATGAGCTTTCTTTTTACCCAAAACTTGCCGCCCTCAGATAATCATAATTCTGTATGTGGGGACACGTTGTCTATCCTATTTTCTTTTCCTAGTGCCACTCCGTTTCCTTCCAACCTAAACTCATGATTACAAGATTAGCATCTCGCCTGTGATGATTCAGGCATATTGAATCACTTCCCAATGTGTATTTAAAATATATTGAAATCCTATCCTGGAAATATGGCCTGTAAGTTATTTCAGAATATATTTATTCCTATCAAATAAAAACTAATCAACTAGCAGCCAAACAGCTAGATTTCCAGCATGCCTGATCAGATAGTCCTCATTCTTTGAATTGATTTTTCAGCCCAAATATTTTACTCCTTTAAATCATGAGGACACACAAAACATTTCAGGAGTCTGCTGGTTTCTGGCATTCTCTAAAGGAGAGTAAAGTGACAGATGCAGATTTCCTTTTTCACTTGTTATTTTCTGTGAATTTAAAATTGTATACCCCAAAGAGGGCTGTTTTATGTCAACTGGAGTTAGGATGGAAAGAAAGTCGTGTCTTGTAAGAAGATAGCATGGTGTATTAGTTAGGGTAAGGCTTGCTGCTATAACAAACAGACTCCACGTTTTCCATAGGTTAACCCAATAGGAGTTCATTTCTGTCTACTGTAGCAATCCAACACCAGTGTTCCCGGTGAGTGGACACCTTTGCTTTTCTCCCATTGAGGGACTAGGCTCTCTCCAGTCTGTGGCCCCACTCTGCCGTAGGTCCTCAGAGTCCTCTGCGTCCACATGCGAGAGCTGCAAGACTGGAGAAGACACGCCTGCCTCTTCCAAATCCCAGCCAGAGATGACGCACATCGCTTCCTCTCACATGCCAGGGCTGAGTTCATGACCACCTGGATGAAAGAGAAACTGGGAAATGCCTTAGTTTGGCAGCCACTTCTCAGCAACAACTTTGCATGTGGACAGAAAAGTGTGGATTTGGGGGGATGGGGACAGAAAGCTCTGGAGACATACAACCTCGAGTTTAAACTCTGAAACCACCGCAAGTACGTGACCTTGCGTAAGTTATTCAGAAGAACTGAGTTCCTTCATTCTTTGGAAACGTGGGTTACTCTTTTACAAAATGGGAGAAAGACCCACCTATAGGGTAGTTGTGCTCACTAAGGGTAACATAAAAAGTGTGATCACCACAGAGTAGTTTTACTGGTAAAACTCATTTCAGCCCAAAAGACAAAAATCTAACTCAAATAGTTGAAGCTAAAGAGGGAGGAGGTGTCGGTTATTGAAACCAGATCACGGGACAGATGGCCCTGTGGGCAGCTGGGTTCAGAGACGGGACTGTCGTTGGCGTGCTCTCCTCCCGCGCTTCTGGTTCCTACTCTTCAGTACCATCGGCCCCTCGGCTCCTGCTGCAGAAAGCTTTTCTCCCTCCGAGTGGTAGGGAACAGAGATGCCCACAGCCCTGAACTCACATAACCTCGGCCTCGCTACCAGCTCCAGCTGCAAAAGCCTGAGGGAAGGACACAGATTGGCCCCGGGGGGTTCAAAGCCCACCTCCTACAGTCAGAGAGGCAAATCTCTCAAGAAAAGGGAGAGTACAGCACAGACAGTGGATAAGTCAGTGACGCTTAATTTGTGGTAGCTATTTTTATTTGAGGGATTTCATGCCAACTTGCTGAGTCATCCTCAACTTCAGGACGAAGAGTTTCTCTCCACCTTTCCCTTCTTGGACCTTGGTGGGGGTCTCTGTACAGCATCCCGCCCACCACGCAGGCTCCAGAGTTAGTCTGTGCTCCTCCCTCATCAAAACCCTCCCTCTCTCAGTGAGCTTGTCGCCTGGTGGGAGAAGAAAATCAGCAGACAAAGGGATTCGCAGGGAGGCGTAAGTGACTGATAATAGTGTGTCACCTTTCCAGCCAGGAAAATCCGCATCTTCCAACAAATCCGTATTCCAGAAAGGAGGGGGCTGCCCGTTGCATAACCGGCCCTGAGGATCCCGCTTCCCACGGGTCACTGTGGTCACTGCTGTCGTCCCTGTGCCGCCTTCCCGGGATGCCCAGCACCCCCATCTAGCCACAGCCGAAAAGCAGATAGAAAGTCAGGCTGGCACGTTCGAAATGAGTTTGCCAACTGCTGGCGGAAACAGAAGAAAAATAAACACAGAGTATAAACACAACAAACAAGAGTCTGGCGTAGGAGGTAAAGGCTTCAAGTCTCCTCACGGCTGACTCTCCTCCTGGAGACTCAGAGGAGAGGAGAGAAACTCCGCCCAGGCACATCCTGCCCACTCCGACCCTTAGGTTTCCCTGAACTTGACTCCTGGTTCAGCCACTTACTGGCTCTGCAAACTGGGGTGTGTTATTTAACCTTGCGGGGACTCGAAGGGCAGCACCTGCCTCCCGAGGTTGGTCTGAGAGAGCGTTAAGCTGCTAGGGCTGCCGAGACAGTGCCACAGGCTGGGCAGCTGCAACAACAGCGACGTCTGCCTCACGGTTCTGGAGGCTGCGAGTCTGAAATCAAGACGTCCCCAGGACTGGCTCCTCCTGGGGCTGCGATCAAGAATTTGCCTGCTTGGCAAAGAAACCGGGTGCCCACCTGCCGTACCTCTTCACACTGAGCGGGGTCACTGAGGGGTGCCTCCCCTTAGCATGGAGCGACTGTCGGCTCCGGCTGCCTGGCCCTGTCCTGCCTCGGCGGAGACTGCCGGGTCCTACTGAAGAGCTTAAGTCCTGCCTCCCACGTTCCCAGGAGGCATCTAGTTCAACCCTGAAGCTTTAGAGAGGAGCAGACAGAGGCCTAGAGAAGGGAAGGCATTGCCCAGGGCACACAGGGAGCGGGAGCAGAGCTGGACCAGTGCTCCCATCTCGGGATGCCAGGCCACAGCCTTCTCTGTGCTGTGTCACTCCCACTGGCGAGGCTGAGCTCTCTGTGACTTCAAAGGTGAGGAGGAGCCTTAGGTTTAAAAAAAAAATTAGACAATAGGAGGTGCATTAACTAGTCTCCCTTCTCCAGAGCCTACAAAGAAGGCTTCTTCCAGATGGTCCTAAGGAGGCCCAGTGGCCGTGGGGTGAGTCACACCCCTTCGCTCAGGCTCTGCAGGGGAGGAGCTGCACCCTGCCCACCTGGCAGGGCTGGCAGGGTGCCTTGAACACTGCAAGGCCCTCTCTGCACTGCACAAGTACGAACAGCCCACTCGGGGGTCAGATGCGGCCCACAGTCACTGCCCGTCGTCCCCTCTTGCTGCACTGACACAACACGTTCCTCCTCCCCCTCGGCAGCTCCCCCTCGGTGCTCAGAAATATCGCCAATCCAAAGTCCAGAGTTTGTGGGAGCAAGGAAAGGAGGTAGGAAAGCTTTTAGAGCGAATATTGTAGTTTGCACATTTCAAATCCTATCTATATGATAATGGCAACTGGATTTCCTGAGCCAAGAACCGTGATGGATGGTCCCCTCAATGTTTTTCTTGATCTATGAACATAGGCATAGGAAGAGTCTCGAATACACTTACTGTGCTCAGCCATTAAATCCCATGTCAAGAATGAACGCTACGGAAACGTCATCGAATCTCCCAGCATCTGAACTGCACTGAGAAGTCCAGACTGTGTGGCCCCTGCCTCTGCCTGGCCCCTCCCTCTCCAACTTGCTCCCCGAGGCCATGCAACCACTTCCATTTCGGGACCAGGGGAGCCCGGGCAGAGCAGTCGCCAAGTCACTGCTGCAGCCGGGCTTGCCAGCCGGGCTCTTCGCTCAAGATGCCAAACAACCAGCGGAAAAACAGAAGCATCCGTCAATCAACCTGCTGTTTGTTCTTCAGGATAGAATTGTGCAGAGCAAATAGCCTGTGTGCTTGGGTTTTTGGAGCAAAGTGACTGAATTCCGCTTCACGGCAAGCCCAGCTTCAATCTCTCGTGCGATGCTTCGGTGCCAGATAACGTCCCCCTCCTGCTCTCCTGCGGGAACTGCGTCACCTGCACCAAGACTCAGCCCTCGCCTGTGCACTGAGAGCTGCAGGGCGAGGAAGGGGACGCGAGCGGGAACAGGGAGCCTGCTGCCTCCATGTCCGGCATTTCCTCTCTGGCCCTGGGCTCCCCGTGGCCCCCCATCCTCCCCGCGAACCAGCCAGACTCTACCTTTGCTTCCCAAAGTTCCCCAAACCCCGGGACCATTCATGGGAAAGTTCTAAACATCCTTATGCCAAATCCTGCGCTTCCTTCAAGAGGATTCCGTGTGCGCTGCAGGCCAAGCTTCTCCAGACAGTTTATATCCTTCTCCTCCCTCACCGCTGACAACACGTCCACAAAGGACTCTGTTTTGCAGATGAGAACACTGTCCAAAGGGGTTGGGTCACTTAACCCCGAGGGCTGTTGGTTCTGTGGTCCGACCTCCAGGGACGGCTCCTGGGACAAGGCCCCGCATGCTCAGGTGTGCCCTTCACACCTGGGCGCCCATGGGGGTCACGCCACACAGTCTCCGGGATCTGGCCTGGCCTTGTTCCCACTGTGAGCAGGAAGCTCTGCCTTTCAGGCATGAGGATTCAGAATGGCATAATACGTTTGCGTTTATTTGGGGCAGATGTAAATTAATAGTGAAGAAGATCCATTCTGTATTCTCATATCCTCCTGCCCCAGAGAGGAGGCGTGCGCACTCAGCTTTCATGTTCGGCAGCGACTGCGGCTCAGGGCATGCCGGTGATGTGAGTGAGGATCCGCTAACGCCATCATATCTGTGTTCTCACTTAACCCTCCAAACAGCCCTGGGAAGTAGGTATCAGCGCCCCTGGTTCACAGACCAGATAGTCGGGGTTTTGCACAGTTAAGCGCCTCGCCCTGGTCACAGACCCATCATCTGAACCCAAAGCCTACCCTCGGAACCGTTCTTTCCTGGAGCGGAGGATGCCTCGTCCTGGGGTCCACGTCATGCAGTCGGCTCAGGTTTTCCTCCGCTCTCTGCTTTTCACGAGCAAGATCTGTCCCAGAGCCTCACCTGGCGCTTTCCCACCAAGAACCCGTGGTGTGCTGCAGGGACACCTGGCCTTCAGGCACGTGGTCCGCTGCTCCGAAGCATCGCTAAGTATCGAATCCTGCTGTCCTCAGCAAGGACATATTTGAGAGCGTGAGCCTGACCTCTTTGCCCTCCCCTTAGAGCCGAGCAGAGTGTTCTGGGGATGCTCTGTTCCTGGTAGTAAACACAAGGAAGATCGATTCTCCCTCACTGATGACCGGGTATCGTTCGGACAGTCTCCTGTGAAAGCCAGATGAGCGAGCACGCGCCTTCTCCAGGGCTGGCATGTGGGCTATCTGGAAGGACAGTCCTGATGGGATTATTTCATTGCGATTCTCTCGTATGGAGTAAAAGGATTACTACAACCCTAAAACCTTGTCACTCTAATCTAGGTTTGAAGGGACGGAGCGCTCCACGTCTGCTTGCACTCACACAGGGACTCGTGAGGACCCTGCCGTCTGCATCCTGCTGTGGTTCAAATGTGGCCCACAAGCGTGACGGCACAGTGCCGGCCCACAGGGATGGGTGGCACGATCTGTTCGCGCTGAATAAGCAAAACACGAAAATCCCACGATTCGTGTTCTGTCCTGGCACTGATGGGCAGCCACACCCCAGCTACACTCACGTTGTTTGATTGTTCTGAAACCTCCTAGTATTAGTTCAGTCTCTTTCTGAATCACTGGCCCAGGGGCCGGCATTCCAAGCAGGTGACCCTGCGGCAGGCGGCCACACCCTCCCTGCGCCTTCCTCCCAGAGCCGGTGCGGTGTCCTCTTGGCAGTCACACTGACTCCAGCTCCTCTCCCCGGGAGACTGGCTTGTCGTCACATGTTCTCACCCACTTTCCACTGCAGAGGTCAGTGATCACCATGGCTTTATTAAGTATTATGAAAAACAGATTGCAGTCAGCCCTCTGTATCTACAAGTTCTGCACCCACGGATTCAGCCAACCATGGATCATAAACATTTCAAATAAATAAATACATTGCAGTACAACAATAAAAAATAATACAAATAAAAAAATACAGTATAGCAACTATTTATGTAGCATTTACATTGTACTAGGTATTATAAGTGAGCTAGAGATGGTGCATAGGTTATATATAAATTCTATACCATCTTATATCAGGGACTTGAGCTTCCTCCAATTTTGGTATCCTCGGGGCTTCTGGAACCAATCTCCTGAGAATACTGAGGCGTGACTGCAGCTAGTCTGTTGGTCAAAGTTTTTTTGCTATGACTCAGTCTCAATACATCTCAAAGAAGATGAGTTCCTGCATCTTTGGGGCTTGGGCCCATAAGGAAGTGTTTATCTTCCATATTTATCAGAATCTTCTGGAGCTCTGTCCAGCCTTTTCTCGTGTCCACCCTGGAGCTTTCCCTGCCTCCTCCTCTTCCCTTCCGCATACCTTAGTGATCCTTCGAGGTCCAGCGCAGGTCCCAGTCTCCTCCTTGGAACTTCTCTTCCCTACCCTGACTGACGCAGGCAGCTCCCTCCCCATGACCACCCGTTTAGTCCCTCACGATGGTGGTGTGGGGTCATTTCCCACGAAGCCAGCAGGCACTCGAGGCCAGGATGTCAGCGTTTGTTTCATCTTCCCTCCTTCTTGGTCTGTCAAAACACTTCTTCTTCTTCGAGGCACAACTCAGCCGTCAGCTCCTCTGGGAAACCTTCCTGGATTCCTGCCATCCGGGCAGAATGAATGGCCTCATCAGCACCTGGGCTTTTAATTCTGTGGTAACCCAGCCCACCTCCTCTGATAACATTACTTTTGATAAGCGTATTTCCCATGGCAGTAGGTGGTAAGTGGAGGTTGAATGGAGATATAAATATCTCACAGCTATTGCTGTAGCAGGCATATGCTGCTAATCAACTCTCCTAGACGGATTGAGTGAAATTGTTGATTCGGGTGTCTGCTCACATTGCTGTGCGAAATCTCTGAAGCATCACATGCCCACTGTCACAATCCATAGCGTCTAAACCACATTGCAGTCTTGAGAAGCCTGAATCTGTGAATATCACTATACCACCTTTTGTCCATTTGGTCATATAAACAGAGTGCTAGGGACCACCAACTTTCAGTGCCTCTGAAAATGTTTGAAAACTTCACAATGAAAATGAATAAATGTTCAATTAAAATTTTCCAATATATTATATAGCCTATTATATATGCAACTTAACTTATATAAGTTATATAGTTGTATATAATAAGGAATTTTATTTTATAATAATAACATTAATAATTTTTTATCAATAGAGCTTAAAGCTATAAATATTATTTAAAATTATTTTAAAATTTAATAGCAAAATTTTGTTTAATTTGGGATGTGGTTGCACTTTAATACATTTGATTGGATGAAGTCTCCAAGAGGAAGAATGCCTGGACCTATGAAGTTCTCAAAGGAGTCTGCTATGGTATAAAATTCCACCTACAGAGTGCAAGTAAGGTATACCTAAAAAAGTATAAATAGCACCTTTAGACTGTTCTTGAATCTTTAAATAGAGCCCTGAAGTTATTCTGAAAGACATTTTCATTGTTCGCTTAAATCTTTTCATTTCCATTACCAGCAGCAGACAGCTTTCCTTTGGGATTTTTTTAAAGAAACAAAGATGCGTCTGTTTAAGCACTTAACAGGAGTTAAGTGCCTAGAAAGGCAGATGGAGAGGGAGGACACCTCCCTTGGGTGCGGATCCCGGGCAGCTTGCCCAGCACACACCCTCCTTGGTGCACCCTTCCATGTACCTCGCTACCAGCTGGGGGGTACTTAATCCACATCTGGTCCTCAACCGTGTCACAGACAGCTGCGTGCAGTGGAACTTCGGGTTATCCACAAGTGGCGGAAACCACTGAAGTGAACTCCAGCAATGCTAAGGTCTACTGCAATATTATGGAGAACAGACAAATGCAGCTGACTGAGTGGTAGACGTCCCTAGGAACCCTGGTGAAGGAGGACAGAGAGCAGGAAGCAAAGTGTACACCACTGAGAATCTGTTCTCGGGGATTTGCAATCAACAACAGTGAGAGGATGTCTTCTGGCTCTGGCTTGGAGATCCAGAACTTTCTCTCAGATCAGTGGAGCTGCCTCTTTACAAAGTGGCAGATCAGAAGGGACACTCAGTGGTCCTGAGAAAGGATGTCATCCCCTTGTGGCTTCTCTTCCCATATTGTCACTGCCCTTTCGAGGGTCATGGTCAGAGCACTTTGGGTGCTATTTTCTCTGAGCCTAGATGCTCAGATTTTTAGCCTGTGAGTTCTGAATCTTCTAATCTCTCACTGAGTGTAACCGTGCCTGCCTCAGAAGAAGCCCTTATTCTAGGGTGGGCACTGATGTCAACTAGACATGAAAGATGCCACTCAACTCCCTTGAAGAACATTCTCACTCAAAGGTTGCTCGAGGGATGGAGCAAAAAGAAAGTGACTTCAAAACCAGAACTAGTTGGACTAAGTAATGTCTAAGGCCGAGGGTTTAGAAGATCTATTTTCCAAAACACAGGCCACCTTTCTGATTCAGCTTTGCCCTGACGGTGAATAAACTTGGCTGCTCCAAATTCAATCCACACCTATTTTTTCTGAGCCTAGATGCTCAGATTTTTAACCTGTGAGTTCTAAATCTTCTAATCGCTCACTGAATGTAGCAGGCAGAATTGTGAACACCCAAATTCATATGTTGAAGTTCTAACCCCCAGTACCTCTCAGAACGTGACTGTGTATGGAGAGGCGGCCTTTAAAGAGGTGATTATGTTAAAAGGAGGCAGTTAGGGTGCGCCCTGATCCAATCTGACCGGGGTCCTTATAGGGAGAGGAGATTAGGACACAGGGAGCGACCACACCCTTTTGTGCACAGAGGAAAGACAGGTGAGAACTCTGCAGGAAGCGTCCATCTGCAAGACAAAGAGGACTGGGAAGAAACCAAACCTTGCAGCACCTTCATTTTAGACTTCCAGCCTCCAGTCTGCGAGAACATAAAGCTCTGTTGTTTAAGCCCCCCAGACTGTGGCATTTTGTTATGACAACCCTAGCAAGCAAACACATTCGGGTAAGCTAACCTGTGCTGGAAGTACAGATACTTTCAGGATAAACTTCTATCTTTAATATCTATGACACTAGACTTCTAAATGAAAATTCCTTCTAATTGGATAGCACATATCTCTGGATCACTTTTTTCCAACTTCCCGACACAGATGGTGAAAGATGGGACTTTGAAACAGGAAGACGGTTGTCTGGATTTACTCGGGCTCGTGGCAATGGCGGGATCGCTTGTCTGACCTTTGACTCCAGTGGGAGAAGGTACGCGCCCTCTCCAGGGGCTTCAGCCATTTGGCGGGATGATCCCTGCCATGCTGTCCGAAGGGGACGACATTTCCTAGGCTAGTTACTGGGGCGGAGGTGACTGAAAACGTGGAGCTATAACAACAGGCATTGTCTGCACACCGTGAAACACGGCGAGTCGCTTCTGCTAAGTGTCCCCCATAAAATACTGACGCAAGACTAGGCATTTGTAGTAAAGGTAAAAAAATAAAATGAGATGGAACCTAGGATGCATGTGACAGCCCCACATCCTTTTTCTCTGGCATTGCACTTTACTAAATGACTCTAAACTTGCATTTGGTGGGATGCTCGTCACATGAATGTAGGTGCTCCCAGCTGTGCTTCGTGCACTGGTGCCGTCACCGCCTGGTATAAAACTGCTTTCTTAAAAGAGTTTAGCTCTTCTAAACATTTAAAACATCACATAGGTCGAAATCTAGATTAGCAAACTAAAAGCGAGTCTCTTGCTGTTATTGTGATTTTTCCCCCCAAGGGTGCTCACTCCATTCATTCATTTGCTGTGTCTGTTCTTGGTAAAAACTTCCCTAATTCTGGCCTATAAAACTCCTACAAGGAAGATAAGTTGCAAATGGTCTTCAACTATCAGAGGGGAATAAATGAAGTCAAAGTAAAAGAGACACAAATTACTCAAAATCACGAAGCTAAAGTCATGAGTCTCTGGTTCCTAGTTCTGCCTCCAACCTACCTGCCTTCTTTGTGCTTTGCACTCACTAATAAGTGTGCTGTACGGTTAGGGTCATGCCAGGAGCAGGTGAGCCTCTTCCCATAGCTGAGCAAGGGCAGAATCTGCATTTATGGCAACAAGGTGGCAGTCAATCAACAATGCTTCAAGGATTTAGAAGACACCTAACTTTGATCTGAAAACTCAAAAGTAAGTACTGAAGTTCCCTCCTCTTATGAATTAGATTAGATCAACATACATAAGCTTATTCACGAATTAATAAAGAAAGAAATTTGACATAAGATGATAATGTTATTATCTTTCTAGAAGAAGAATAAAGTGAAGTCCATGATTGTACCTACCTGGAGTTCAACCAAAATAAGTGATTTATATTCAGTCTGGCTATAAAAAGGGTTGTATTTAGTGGGGCATCTTTTTTGATACAAAGTTTTTCCTAGAGAAGAAAATGTGTCAAAGCATTCCCCAGGGTCCCGGTTACTCGCTGGTGGTAATTTAGGCAACCAGGCTCTTCCAGAATACGGGAGGCAATTCTCTGCACACTTTGACAACTATTTAGACATAGTGATAGAGAGCTCTGTACCTCCCCCACCAAATGCTTTATTAAGGAATAAATCAGACTGGAGTAATTAAATTCAGCCACCGTAAGTCAAAGAATAAAAATCCAATAAATTCCCTCCTGAACACTAAAAAATTAAATTAATTCTTGGTCAATTTCTCCTGCCTCCATGGTCCAGCCATGCTCTTAGGATCAGGTAATCCTCAGAAAGGCAGCTGCTTGTGGAGTAGAAATTGTGGGACATCCTGTTCCTGTTTCCTGATCCTTTAAGCACTAGTTGAAAAACTGACCCTAATGTTATCAAATCACATTTTATCTTGTTCTTCTTTAAAAAAAAAAAACAAAAACAGAAGAGATTATGTTCTTGCTCTCTTCTTTTATCACATGGATATGGCAAAATTAAACCACAGTATTAATTCCATGCAAAGATTAAACAGATGAAAAGCTTAAGTATCAAAAGGTAAAATTCTGTTACTGTTCTAGGAGCATCCTCGCTGTTGGATGCGACAGAAGAATAAATGTGTATTTTGTAAGTGAAATGTACAAAATGGTGATATTTGGAAGCCTTCCTTTAGATTGACAGTCTTCTTTCTCTTTCTCTGTCTATTTTTTTCCTTTTAATATAGATTTTGGAGAAAATTTTTATGCCTTTTCCATCTGGTAAGAGTCAGGTTGTGATATAGATGGAAGAGTCTCCTCCCTCCCTCCCTGCCTTCCTTTATTCCACCCGCCTTTCCTTCCTGAGTTCCTTTAAAAACCTTTTAACCTTGTCCGTTGCACAGTTTCTTTCCTCTAATTTCCTTCATGGGAAGCAGTGCCAGATGGAAAAGTTATCAGGGCTGGAGAGGGCATTCCTGGGAATCCGGGCCGGACCGTGCCTTGAACACCCCCAACACTCAGCAGGACTCGCGCACCTTGCCCGTCAGTTCCTAGCCTTCATGGAGGCTGGCCGAGGTCCCTGCTCCCCAGCCTGCAGAGGCTTGCAGCTGGGTCCCTCGTGCCCTCGCTCCAGCCTCAGGGGAGGGTAACCAGCCTGCCAGCCGTCCAGCATGCAGTTTCCTCCTTCTTCCTCCTGTCTTGTCTTTAGGCCCTAGTTCCTCTCCAAACGGAAAGAGGAAATAAAATGTCATCCTCAGGCAGCTCTGCAGAAAGTAAAATTTTTTTAATGGCTTAGAGATGGGGAAGGGGATTAGGAGACAGGGAAGAAACTGTGCAGTTGAAAGTGCTAACTAAAACTAGGTTTTAAATCTGCCCGTGGCGTTTTATTTCCCCTGCTTGCTATGCTGGGTAGTCGCGGATTTCCAAATGTCTTTAAACATGGTAAGTTCTTTATTCATCTGAAAGTGCACTGCATTTCACAGCCTAAGCTGTGCATCCTCAGAATGATTTGAGAGATGTCTACCTGAGAAGTCTCAGCGTTGAATTTGTCCTTTGCAATTACGGGTTGCTAGGCTGACGGCTTTGGTCTTAGCGCATGCAACGACTCTGGGTGTTATTATGAAGGCAAAGCTATGCAGACCATCCGAGGAGAGCTTGTCAGTTGACATATGATTTGCTGAAATGCAATCACCCAGACGTCAGGACTGGATTGCTTTTTATTCCCACTGGCACTAAGGGAATTTGCTTTGACATTTTGAAAATCTGCATCACTGGTGGGGTGAGGAGTAGGGTTATAAAATGTGCCAACACCATCTCTCTGAAGTTCTGAGTGTGGGCAGCTCATTTTATTGCTTGTACAACGTCTCCTCTTTGGCTTTGGATACAGAATGCACCACGTGACTTTCATCACTTCTGGAAGCCACCGCTACACTGGCAGGATGACCTGGCGAGCCGTGGTCCACTGTCTGGCTGTCACTCACACAGTGGCACATGACGAGGGACTCCTTCATGCCAGGGCTTCCCCCTGAGTCTCCTCCGCCTGTCTCGGGTGATCACAGCATCTCAGAAGCTTCTGCTATGAGAAGATTCGTGACTGGGGTCCAGGGAGAGCCAGGAGCGCTGAGACCAGGCAGCTGCTTCCTCTCTGGGAGGAGCAATGGCCCGTGTTCAGGCTGGGGCGTGAAGCCAGAGCAGCAGGCTGCGTGCAGCTCCCACGAGTCTGGCTGGGGGTCCTGATGTGCAGGAAGGGAGGCTCAGGGGGTGGTGGGTGTGACTTTCCTCAAGAAAGCACCTACTTGATGCTTCTGCTTGGAGGCCCAAACCGTACATATTCACTGTGCCATCCTCAGGCAGCCAGAGAGCCAAGACGATGACATTCCTGCTGCCTTTGTTAGGGGCCCAGAGCCAGGGGACTGCTTGTGGCTTTTATTGGGACAGGAAATACCTCCAACTTTCCATAGCTTCCCAGGACTGAATGATCGCCCTCAGAATGCTCTGGATGTCCAGCCAATAAGACAAATGTTAAGAAAGCAAGGTCACTGTGCCCAATCTTCTGCCACTGTCCCATCTCCCTTGTGCCCCCTGTAAATAGTATAAAATGTACAAGTCACTAGAATACAAACTCCATGAAGACAGATCTCACTCACTGTCTTTTTGCTGTGGTTTTCCTAGGACCTAGCTCAGTGCCTGGTTTATAGTAGTTGTCCAATAAATACATTTTCATTCAACCAACACCTGTAAAATGCCTATTGCGGACCAAGTGTATGTTGTTCACTAAAGATGCTGTGATGAACAAAACCAAGCTCAGTCCCTGCCTTCATGGAGCTTGCAGTTTAGGGAATGCTGAGTGAAAGAACAAAGTTGTGCAGAAAATCCCTGCGGGGAGCCATGGCCCTGCCAGAGCAGCAGACACACGTGCGTTGGTCAAGTTCATAGTCAGTCGATTCTCCTTTCACTCAACAAATATTAATCGAGCACTCGTTTCATGCCATCCTTAGAGGACAGGCACGGGAGACACAAACGTGAATGAAATGTGATTCCTGGTCTCAGGAATCTCTCAGACTGGCGAGGAGATGACAAACTGAGGGAACAATAATCATACAATGTGACAGATGATACAATAACACACAAAATTCCGGAGAAGCACAGAAACGGGAACCATTAATGTTGTTCCAACATCTTATGGGATATTAAAAGATTACTAGGACTTTTCCAGGAGGGCAAGGGAGAGAAAGGCCATCTAGACCAGGGGAAAGGGGTGAAGCATGAGCGAGGTCTGGAAGCGCCAGTAGCATGCTGTTGGAAGGAGTGTGGAAAGTTCGAGAAGCTGCAGCACCGGGTGCAGGAGGGAAATGAGGTTGGAAAATTAAATTAGAGCTTGAAAGCCAAGCTAAGGTTTTGTCTTAGTCTGCTCAGGGCTGCCAGAACGAAATATCATAGACTGGCTTAAAAACAGAAATTTATTTCTCAGCCTGGAGGCTGGAAGTCTAAGGTCAGGGTGCTGGCACAGTGGGTTCTGGAAGATCCTCTTCCTGGTGTGCAGACGGCTGGCCGCCTTCTCACTGTGTCCTTACACAGGAGAGAGCAAGCTCTCCGGGGTCTCTCCTTGTAGGGGCACGGATTCCATCACGACAGCCCCACCCTCAAGACCTCATCTAACCCGAATTACCTCCCAAAGACCCCAGCCCCAAATACCATCGCATTGGGCACTAGGGCGTCCACGTGGGTATTTGGGAGGACACAGATGTGTGAACTTCATTCTGCAGACAGGGAGGCCCTGGAAGGAGGAGGCCAGATGTGAATACTCACAAACCACGGAGTGGTGGCTGGGGGTACCTGGCAGTGCCGGCTTGTGGGCAGGAGGTCGACCTTTCTTCGAAAGTCTCACAACGCCACCTTCTCAACTGCATTTAAGAAAAGGGGCATCTTAGGTGATCACGGATAGGTCCTCAAGGGACACAGTGTGGCAAGGGAGAGAGAATATCAAGGGAGAGGACCAAGGGAAGCCAATTCTCTTTACATAGTAACTGCCCGCAATGAGAAGGGTGGAAGGACAATGGCTGGAGACTCTTTGAACTCTGCAACGCTGTGATCTTTGAAATTGATTTTGGTGTCTTATCTTTCTTGAGATGCATACCTGAAACTCTGCCTTTGGAGGGGAGCAGACGATTTCAATTCCTAAGAGCACGTGGAAGACACAGTGGAGGCAGGAGGGGAGACGGGAGCCTGCGGGGATTGAGTCAGGGTGCACCCTCCTGCGGAACGTAGAATGTGGGCTGTTGGGAAGGCAAACCACCTTGGCCTTGTCAACAGTCTGCTTGCCAGCACCCTTGGGGGTGAGGAGCTGCCGGGAGCAGCACTGCCCTGGGAAAGGGAAGGTGCCGAAACTGACCAAGGAGGTGCCGCCCCTCTCTGGCTGACCCGCACACAGACCCTCGCACCGAGGGATAGCGGCTCCAGGTGAGCCCCTGATGTGGACAGCCACAGCAGGAACCCCTCTGTGTCCTCTGTCTCAGGAGGAGGGTGACTTGGGATTTGATTTCTTTATTCTGTCCATCTCCCTTTCTCAGAACTACGGGCCCAAGGAGGACATCTTCTGCATGGCTCAATGCCCGCCTTTTTGTCTTGCCCCCTTCAGTTACGACTGGGAGATTATCGTGTGGAATGTCGTCTCGGGTCACGTGTGCTGCCGTTTGCACACTCCAGCCCCTCTGATGGCCTGGACCATACAGCAGGGACGCGAGGGGCAGGCCCCACATCCACTCCACACCAGCCCTCCTGGCCTGGACTCCTGGCAAGTTGTCGAAAGAGTCTCAGTCCTGGGCCCCTTTCCAGGTAGAAGGGATTGGCCTGCTGTCAGGTGTGACTTGTCACTTGGAGATTCCGAACACTGGAAGGGAACTGAGGAGTCCAGCTAGCTTAGTCCACATCCCCGGGCACCTCTGCTTCCTCTTACCGCCCCCCACCCCACCCAGGCTTCCTTCCTCCAGCTGGTGAGCCTGCTCCCCCAGCCCAGCCCAGACATCAGCTCCTTGTGCTTCCGCCAACTGTGTGTCCTCAGGCTTTTAAGCCACTCTCATCATTGGGCTCCCCCATCGCCCCCAAAACCCATGACCCGCTAGGCCCCCTCTGGGTCTGTCCTTTCTGCTTGTATATTGTATTGCAAAACTTTTCCCCAACCTCCCACCCCATTTCCCCTCATTTTTTCTGCCCTGGTTCCACTTCTCCCTGCTAATGTGATCGTGGGTTCATTCATTCATTTATTCACTCAAAAAATATGGAGGAGCACCTGCTGTGTGCCAGGCACAGTGTTAATATTGGGGCATGGGCTGGCAATCACATCCCCTCTCCCTCCCAGTCCTGATCCATTCGATAAGTACACACAGGAAACAGAGGATCTGAATATCTGCCCCTCTCGCTGCTGGCCATGCAGGATTGGAGAACTGGCTGGACCGCACAGTCCCCGCACCTCCGGAGTCTAGGCCCACACTTCCCTAGCAGCAGTCTGCAGACACGCAGCTGCCGCAGCCAGGGATCCACCGCCTCACACCCACGGAGCCCCAGTAGGAATGACACAGGGAGTTGGGCATTTTTGCTTAAAATTGGGGAGCCCTTGTACCTCCTGAAGCCCAACCAGCAAATCCTAAGGGAGCCATGAGCCCCAGATTCCGATCCCTTGCTTTAGGCATTTGGTAACTCACCAGCCAAAGAAAAGCTCTAACGACTCACTCAATCAGAAAATATCTTGGAGTCACTCCCATGGACATAACCCCACGGGAAATGCAAAGCGGAGGCAGAGATACGAGGCCTGGTACTACTCTCAAGGGGCTCATGGTCTAAATCCAGCCGTCGCTGCCACCTGGGAGACCCCCTGGAGGGCATTAATTAAAAACTGAAACCATTGGACACTATGAAATTAAAAAGAAATTCTTACCTGTAGATTTATCAGTGAGTCTATTCCTATCCACCTTTCCTACATATATTAATAAAAAGAGTTATTCCATGAAGCTTTTCCAGAGTGTCTAAAAATTTTAAAAATCTTTGGGAAAAAAAGTGGTGGCATTTCCTTTTAAAGGTTTCTTTTCATCACCATTAAAAGGAAAACAAAGTCAGTGGCCAAGAATGTGATGTTGACCTTTCAGCTAGAAGTTTTAATATAAAACCCTGTTTCCAGCAGTATTTATTAATCAAAGCTATGTGACTGGTGGTTTTGAGAAACCTTCTTTTGCTCCAAAAATGCAAAGCCAACCATAGCCACCAATAACTCATGCTTTTGCATTACAAAAATTGCAAAAATGAGATGGGAATATGTGAAAGTTTCCCACCCTTCCAGGAAAGAGCGGCCCTGGCTCTTCTGGAAGATCAATCCCAAACACAGTGGTCTTTTTCACATGGGAGTGGTTAAGAGATCACCATCTTATGTGGAAAACCGTCCAGACAATTCTTCTGAAATCATTCTTGGGAAGGAGGGGAGCTAAGGGAGAAAAGCAAGCACAGCCAGATGAGCTGGGAACACACTCACTCTGCCGACTTGCCAACATTTAGCTTCATTCTTCTTTACGTTGGGGATGGTTATCCTTCCCCCCACATCAAAGAGAAAGAATTCCAGAGTGAAAGAGAGACCGTGAGATTTCAACCAAGCTAAAATCCAGAAAATCCGTGAGTCCACTAGGAGACTAAGGCATTTCATCTAGGAAAACAATACAATAATTTTTGATGGGTACCTCTTCCGTGTCAGTCATTTTCCCGAGTGCTTTAAATGTTTTATCTCATTTTGTGCTCGCATCTCATTAAGTGTGAGAAAGATGCTCTTGTACCCATTTTCATAAACGGAGGAAATTGAGCCTCGAGATTTAAGTAGCGATGGTCGTAACAGCTACACGTGCTGAGCGTCTCTTTGCCCAGCACTTTGGGTTCATGAAATCCACGCAGCCTTCACAGCAAGGTCATGTAGCGCGAGTCATACAGTGTCCCATGTAATCCACTTTAGAACCCCAGGAAGTAGGAAGTCTCCATAACACAGATGAAGAAAGGTTTAGGTTTAGGGAGGGGAAATGCTCCCCAAGACCCTGCCCAGGTAAGTGGGGAAGCCACTCGCACCCCTTCCTCTGCACCCCTGCAGAGGTGGTGTAGACGCTGCTGACGGCTTAGCTGTGCTGGGGAGATCTGGCAGTGACATCCCCCTCCCTGCGCGCCCTTCTCCACCTGCGCCAGTGCGTCTCTCAAGATCCCGGACCAAAAGCTGCTTCCCCGAGATGCTGTCTCTGACCCCTCTCTGCTTCCGCATGCGCTGATGGCGTTTTGCGCATCCCTCCAAGGTAAGCTCTTGCTAGTTTGGTTCGGATCTCTGCTTTCCCGTCTGTCTCCTGCACTCAGCACAATGCCTAGTCCCTAAGACATAGTTCCAAGATGTAGTTAACAGACTTCAACAAAAAAAATTTTAACTCTTCTATGTCTCCATTTCCTCATCTGACAATAGGAATAATAATCCATCGCCATGTGGGTGAAAGTCAGAGGAACGTAAAAGGAGCGATGAAGGCTCATCAGTGTTGTTCCAACCCAGTGGCTCCTGGGCAGGGGCACCTCGTGGGAAGTGACCTCAGGGTGCCAGGCTGGGCCCCTGAGTGCCCGCCTGCTTGGGGTGCTCAGATCTCCCAGGTCCTCGCTCCAGCCCATGCCAGGTTCCCACACCTGTCTCTCTGCAAAGGTCCAAGACTACTGGGGTGACATTGGAGTACCCTGATTTGCCAGGGCCATTAGCCTTCCCATCTGTCCTTGCACCAACAACCGGTGAGGCCCCCGCCACCAGGCGCAGCCACCTGAGAGAGAGAGAGCTGTGAGTGTGTGAGGGACAGCCGTGAGTGTGTGAGGGACAGCTGTGAGTGTGTGAGGGACAGCCGTGAGTGTGTGAGGGACAGCGGTGAGTGTGTGAGGGACAGC